>JAXGGA010007408.1:0-62888 GCA_038373865.1 Uloborus plumipes
TAACTTCAAAACAACGTTTTGAAAATGGATGAGAATTTTTGAACTTGGTTTTTACTTATTCACTTATTTTTTCGGCACACAAAGAAACTACGTGCATACATTAAAATAAAAAGAATTTTAGTTTATATTGTTCATAAGAACAGCAACAAATAAACAAATTAATTTTTAATTTGTTAAAGGTGATAGCGAAATCAACGACAAAAATATGGATTGAAACTCTGTTGTAACTGTTTTTCGAACACGAAAGGGGTCAAATTTATAAATAAATCTTTTAATGTAAACTGCTTTTCCTGAGAGAAGAGAGGAGAGGGCAGGATTAACCCTACACTGCATGGTGTTGCCAATTGGCTACATGGACAATTTGTCCTCCTTATGAATAGCAGAATGTAGTCATAAGGCAACTCAATGCATAAAAAGCAAGTATTGGGTATATTTAAAGCAATTATCACCATTTATCCTCCATACATAGCAGCACTGGTCTGTTACATGTTCTTAAATGAATCCATATGGAAAGCTTTTAAAATCACTCAAACTACCATGTTTTGAATTTATTTTTTACAATGAAATATTTTTCTTCGTCTTTTAAAAAAATAACATGAATAAAATAAACATTTATCTTTCGTTTAAGATGCGTTCTACATCAAAATAATTATTTGGAAAAAATCTAGGACATAATACACGTCTGTAGCCATTTGGCAACATCATGCAGTAAGCATCCAGAGGACACTTCGATTCATCTCTATAGTTCATGAAGTATGTGTTTTGTTTATGTTTCGCGCTAGCTTCTTTCTCTTTTTGGAAGGTATAATATAATCATGCGGACCCAAAAGTGGTACTTTCGGCTGTTCTACCGTTTATAAGACCTCGCAATTATCAATGCTTAGTTGATGTTCAACAGAGTGAACAAACAAAAAATCATTAGGGAAAAGCCTTTAAAACGTGTTCATTTTAGATTTCAGTTAGCACAAACGTTGTGCTTACACGAACAAGCAAAGTCATTAATAATTTTAAAATATAGTTTTGAAAAAAAAAAAAAACTAAAAAATACGCTTTTACATTGGAATGCGCTGTGATCATCACGAATTTCCCTCTGATTTTCAAAACTACTGAATATCCGCACTTAAGTTTGCAATCAATATGCAATACAGTTTAGCCTTTAGTATTAAAAATAATATTAAATATATTACTTTTATATTTGCAAAGAACGTAAATTTTATCTTTTATTCAGAGTTACATACATACATACATACAAACAAACCCACATGTGAAATTAATAAAAGCGCATTAAAAAGAGACCATTAGCTACAGACAGGGCCGTCGCGAAGCAAGTTCGGTTGGGGGGGTGTTGAGATTAAATTTGCCGACTGACTCCCAGCGTTTTGCCGACTTATATGAGTGAATTTTGATCGGTGATTTTCAAACCAATGGGCTCCATAAATCAAATAAATTGAGGGTGTTAGTATTCAGAAAAAAAAATGTAACATTAAAAAAAAAGTCATGATGCATTATGAATGCACCACATCAATTTCACGACATTAACACTGGTTCATCAACCATATTGCTCTGAAATTTTCTAAAAAATATAGGATATAACTTCGCTTGCACACCCTGGCTTTTAAGAGTGTGCAGAGTTGTCGGGCGTCATTTTAGACGTTAAAATAAAAAGCTTTTTTTGTTAAGACGCAATTTCAAGTTATTTCTGTAAGGAAGGAGCATTAAGAACTGGTTTGATTTGTGGATGCTCGTCGACAAAGTTTCGAAATAGAAGCTCTTTAAACGCATTTTTGATTGTACATGAAAAATGTTTTGATATTGACGTCTTAAAACGCAATTTCGGACTATATGCTGACGCTTTAGGGGAGGAGGTGGTTGCTCTCTTCGGATGTGTTTGTGTGTGTGTGTGTGTGTGTGTGTGTGCGTATTATTATTTTTTTTTTTAATTAGCTATGACAAATTGCTATATGTTTCCTTTTTGGACCTCAAATTGCAAGCAGTTCCTCTTTCAAATTGGCAGTTTTCCAGGTTTCTAGATCACCATTTTTTTGCCTTGCTAATCCATCATACAGGATTTCTTATGCTAGTCGTAGTGGCGTAATTTACTTGGCAATCGATTTGGATAGCACCAATTTGGCTAACATTACACAAAAATGCCTAAATTTGCATTTCTGTTGCCAATTTGGAAATTTCTCTGTGGGTCTGTGGAAATCCTTGGATCTCTCTCAGCACTTCCTACACTATTGAAGATTGGCCAAACAGCGTTTTTTAAGACTTCTGTTTTAAAAATATTCCGAAATAACCCTGATCAAATTGGACAATACTAGAAAATCTGCTTTATTAATATTAGCTGAGTGAGGGTTTCCTTGAACAAATTCAAAAAAAAAATTGTTTCAGAAAAGTATTTAAAAAAATTATTTGAGGAACTTTTTTTTTACTTTTGCTTTCCTGGGGGCTTAGTCCCCTAAATGTAAAATTGTAACTCCGTTCACGCCCTGAATCTGACACGAGTTTTTAATTTCAATTTCCTGTATTTTTTTTATTACAGAATTAAACAGCAAAATAGTTAGAATACAGCTGACTTTTGTACATTTCGAACACGGCAGAAATAAAACTTATTGAATAAGAATTATTTAAGTTTCTTAGTTGTCTCAACCCTTCGTTATCGGAAGAAAATAGAAAATTAAAAATTTCATAAAAAGACCCTTTTGGGGTACAAATAAATACCAGGGGAAGGGGCAAAGTGAAATGATAAAATATTTTCAGTTTGCAGTGCCACTTATCAAGCAATCTTTTAACTGAGTTCCTGAACAAATAGTTGATTCCTAACAAGAAATAAGTAGTTCTAAAGATTAACGAAAAAAATTATGCAAGTTATTTTCGAAATTAGATACATCTTTTGTAACATTCGTGGTTTTTCAAAAACATTTTTCGTTATTATAAAATGATAAAATTCTTGTAATTATAATTTTGAGTACTAGTTGAGGTCTCCTAATGTCCAGTGCAGTACTAATTTAGTTCATGTTTAAAATGTTTTGATTTTAAATGTTTGATGCAATGTGTAAAGTGCAGGTCGGGCAAAGTGGATGAGACAAACTGATATAGTAGTTCATTTCATTTTATTAGGCATTCATTTATGAAATCACGAAAGTAGTTTCTCATTTATTAATTAATTCATTTACATTCTTATACTTAATTACTCGCTTGTTTACGCATCCATTCATTTATTTTCTTAGTTATTCTCTATTTTATTCACTTATTTATTTTTTCCATATATTAATTTATTCACTTATTTATTTTCTCATACATTAGTTGATTCACTTTTTCATACAATCGTTTATTTTCCATTAACAATTCATTTCTTTCGTTTATTTACGCATTCATTTGACGAAAATTACTGTTAATTACTGAATAGAAAGTTTTACTAATTTATTTTTTTTTATTTTTCCATAGCATAGCAGCGGCTTAAAGAGGCTGATCACATTCTACACAAGGCTGCTATATCTTAGCCTTAAACTGTAGCTAAGCACAATAAATAATTTTCTACTAAACGTAGAAGTAGCTCATCATCTCATCTCTAATTTAAATGAAAACATATTTCATAAAAATATTTACAATTACTACGTAAAAAAATGTTTCTAAAATTATTTCCATCAAACACAAACAACAAGTCAATTTTAGTTGGACAAAGTTCAACCTATTTAGTACTCATTAAATATCCAAACACCTACAAATTCTGCAATCTAAAGAAATCAATCAATTATCATCAGGTTTCTTATTTTAAAACATACCTCAAAAATCTAAATTCTTGACGCTCCCTGACTTGTTTTTCTTTCTTCTTTGGGGTGATGAAAGTGGAAGTATGCATTTTTTGAAGGGTAATTCGGAAAGCGGATAAGCAAAAAAGCAAGTTGTCCTAGCCGATTCCTCTTTTCTTTCTTTCTTTGCGCGATGCTTTTGTCTCTTTTCGCGCCAAAAGAAGGAGGAAAAAGGGCCTCAAGCGACAGCACCGAAATCTCTAGGCCCCGGGACGCTTCCATGGACGCGATCCCCGAACAACGAATGAATCATGCAATGAAGACGAAAGAATCAGCTAAGTTTCCAAGACCCCACCCCCCAGCGAAAAAGATTCACTTTTACTGACCAGACAAAAAGCAGAGCAGAAGCGAAGCGTTCAATGTAAGATATTTAGGAAATTGCTATCTGAGAGTTAATTTATTATATTCCTGTAAAAAGCTTATCCATGCTTTGGCATAGATTAAAAATATATATATATATATATATAAAAGAATCTACGGAAGAACATATTTCCTGCACAGGTAACGAGCCCTGGGTGTCCGTGAAACAAATAGAGCCTGTTCTCACCCGAAAAATTTCCAAAATTACAGGCCTAAATAGGTAATTTTGGCCTCCCTTTGGTCGGTCTTTAAACAATCAAATATAGCCTAAAACTGCATTTTTAGGACTTATATTTCGAAAAAAATTGCCAAATATCCCACATTTTTGCCCCAAAGTGGCACTTTGATCTCTCCTTTCCATAAGATATAACAATCCACTCCTCAACTAGAATATGGATCTGCCCTTGAGCAAGGCCGTATCCAGAAAAAAATTTCGGGAGGGGTCCAGTTCCGCACATTTCCTAAACACACATACATTTTTGTGTGTGCTATGAGTCTAATTTTTAGCTGACCCCCCCCCCCCCCCCCATGTTGGATGTGCGTGTGTGTGTGTTTTTCATTTCTTTATTCTTATTATTTTCTTTAACTGACCTCTATTGGAGCTAGAGAGATATGCAATGAGAACTTTTTTAAGTGGAGTAGTCTTTTAGGGGTTCCGGGGGTTCCTCCCCGGGTAAATTTTTGAAAAAAAGTTTTAAAATCCTGCCTTATATGGGGCAATTGGGACTTCAAAAACATGTTGGAAAAGTTGGCAAACAACAATCTCATAAATTTTCTGCATTCTTTTGCAAATTAAGATTAATCAAAGCATAAAAAAATGTTTAGTTTAACAAACGATTAACATTAAGTGACAGAGAGGAAGGACAAGGGACAAGAAAAGATTAACACATTATCACTTGCTTAGATCGGTTTTTACTATAGTTACAGAGTAGTTTTTGATCAGTTCCCCAACTCACCGACAGACACAGCACTTAGTAACATAAAATAACCAATAGTATAAAACACATAAATTTCTTTAAAAGAAATAGTGTAGAGATTTAAAAATAATTAACGAGAGAGTAACATTCTGGCCTTTTAGTTAATTCATAGTTTAATTATTTGATGAGAAATAGGATTGAAGCACTTTTGAAGGAGTTTCAAAAAGGTATTTAATGATTTTCAAAGACTCTTCAAAGCATTTCATTTTTCACTTTCCAGTCTCTGACGTTTTAATAGTTGATTGGACAGTCTTACGAAACTGTTAAAATTTTGAAAGACACATCTTTTAAAGATTAAAAATAGATATTAAAAAATACTTATAACGACAATTTCTTTTTCAATCACTAGTACTGCAAAAATAAAAAGAAGAATACAGGTAGTGTAATATTCTTTCTCGTGCTTAACATATTAATAAAGGAATCAATTACAAAGTAACTTCTAAAATACTGAATTAGGTATTTAATGAATAGTCAGAAATGAAACATGTGAGTCACAAAAAAATATTTTTGAAAATATGCTACAAAAAATGCGGGAATATGATTTTCGCATTACGCAGAATATTTTTTTAAATCAAGCAGCTGAGTTTCGCGCAACTTGATGCCCCCTCCCCCTCCATTTGTGTTAGAAACTTTAAAATTCAAGGTTTACAGCTACATTTAACAAAGTTTTCAAGGTTTTTAAGCATTTGTAAATGGAATTTTTTTAAAGTAACTTTTGTCTAAGATTGGTGAGCGTCCAACAAAGCAGAGGGTCTGTGAACGTATCCGTTTTTGTGTGGTCTTGTTGATTGAAGACATGTTTAGCTATTAAAATCCCTCGAGGATTAAATGCTTATAAATGGGGACCAACAAAATACCCTCTTAATTGAATCAGGGCACTGAGAAGCAATCTCAGCCAAGTCAGAAACTAGGGGCCCGGCGATTAGGGGGTAAGAATCTGAGTGGTGTAAGTTTTATAAGTTTTATGGGGGTGGGGGGGGGGGCGCCGATCAAACTGACAAGTAGCTTACTTTGAGCCTGAATTGATTTGGGAAAGACAGCTGGAAGTGCTAATGAGAGTCTTGTTTTCAAGTTTGTTTTGCAGCTAATAAGAATTTGAATTGTCTTTTTTTTTTCTTTTTCTTTGTACTTCACTCATTTGACAGTTGAAAGGAAAAAAAAAAACTTTTTTTTTTTTTGCCATTTGAAATAAAAAAAAAGAAAAATTTTTTTTTCTGTTTTACATTGTAAAACATTTCAGGTTTCGGGGAGGGGGCTCGGGGCCGTCGCCCCCCCCCCTCTGGATACGGCCTTGCCCTTGAGAACTGCCGACACGTATTTTACCATTCGGCAAAATGACATGATTTCCTTCCATCACATAAATTTGAGTTCGGCGCATTCCTCGGTATAATGTTGGCAAAATGAGACTTTGTTGAAGTAACTACCGGCAAGTTAAGATTGCAGTAAAAGAAGAAGTCGCTGACATGATTTATTTTCTTTCAAATGAACTGAACAGTTGTCTACGATCAAACGGTACATGTTTTTATTTTTTTCTTTTTTTTATAAAAGTGAAAATGTAAACATGGCTCTAAAAAGAAGCTACTTATTACTTAACTCAAAAATTTTGAATTCAGAATCAAAGCAAAAATGCCGACTTTAGAGCCGAATTCACTGAGTGAACACTTACTATGTCGGCAAATTGAGCAGTCGGCAAAATAAGCATTCGGTGAGCAGTTGAAAAAGTTCTGTGTCTGAGATATGAAATCAACAGAATGAACATGAAGCATTATTACCAAACATGGTATTCTGACAAATTATAAATCTGTGTACATGTGTACTATATAAAAAAGAGGGGAAATGAAGCATTTCGTGAATCCTGAATTTGAAAAAGGAAAAATGCCGATTCTAGTGAATCTGACGATTGACGTCGCCGTAATACATGAGCCTACTCGGTCAAAATTCCCAGGAGATGATACGTTAAAGGGAACAGTCGGTAAAATAATTCCAAACGGTCGTGTAACTGTACATGTGTGATTGAGCATTTTTTTTTTAATTAAAAAAAGGTTTTGAAAATCTGAAACATTAAAAATTCCGAATCAAACTGAGTTTGCCGACTGGAAAAAATCGCTGGGAGGGTGAGACACCCCTCTCACCCCTCCGGTCGCGACGGCCCTGGCTACAGAGGAACTAGTCACAAACCAAAAAAAAAAAAGAGAAAAGAAAGAAAGCGTGCGCGAGAGAGCCTCCAAAAGATATCAGATTTGACAGAATTGATCATCGGAAAGTATAAGTACATATAAAAAATAATGTAAAATGTCAAAATGTAAAGGATTACAAGAGTATAGTGCACCAAATGTTCAATTCCTCTATTTTTTTACAAAAAAGAACTAATTTCAAGACTATCATTTACAATCATTTTTATCTGTTGAATGCATGGTGTAGCCATTTGGCAACAAAACTATTTTTAATCAGAAAGGGGTGAAAATTTAGAGTTACATTTTTTTAAATATTTTTCCATGTTTTCTTATTACATTGACAAACACATATATTTTTTTCTACGAAAAATAAAAAATTATGCAGTATTAAAATTTGATAACAGTACATGTTAGATTTGAGATTTTAATTAGAAATTACACAAATAACTTTTAAAAATATGACATAAAAAAGAGTTAAAGTTAATTTTTGAGCTTCAAAATGGGTGTAATTAATGAAATAACACTTCAAATCCAAATTTTGCTGTATTAAACGGTAAGAGAGGGGGAGGGATGTGACTGATTAGACTGATGTAATATTAGACCTAAAAAAATGCAGTTTTATGCTATATTTGGTCGCATAAGGGGGGGAGGGGTCAGGACCCCCTCTGGATCCGCACTTGAGTTCGGGAAGTGTAAGCTTTCATTATCATTCAATGTTTGTATTTTTATGCAAGATATTGACATTCCTAAAAAACCTTCCTACTTCCGACAACAGTACCAGCTTCCACATACCTGGCAGCTGAAAGTTAAGGCAACGTTCACTAATGTGTTGTTTCAACGTACGTTAGGAAAGAATGGCAGATACATTACAATTCTCATGTAGGAAAGTTCATACTTAAATATTCTAAAATTGTGAAGAGCCTTTCTAAATCTCAGCCTTTATTTGAACATCTCATATTAATATGCCAGCAGATAATAGTCATTCTGCATTAGTTTAATCGAGAAAGGCTTTAATTTTTTAAGACATCCTAGAGATGATTCAGTACTTAAAAAAAGTTCATTATTGGTTAGTTACACCGTCGTATGCCAGACGAATTGGACTTATTTTTTTTCTTAGTTTTTAAATACAGCGAAATAATTAGTACTAAAAGTTCAAAATATGCTTATCGAATAAAAGTATGTTACATGTGTAATTCGTTAAAAAAATATTTTTCCAATGTCGTTGATTGCCATTTTTTTAAAAAAAAGTTCACCTGTTACGTTTTGAGCATCAGTTTTAGTTTTTTCAGTCTCCAAATATATTGTTGCAATTTTTTTAAATACATGGTTTGCTTATCAATTATTTTCTATCAATAGTTTCAAAAAGAAACTAACAGTGGATCCGCAGAAAATTAGACATTTTGTCGTGCATGCTATAGTTCTATATTTTGTTTTAGAAGCAATACTTAAAAATGTAATAAACAAATATATTCTTGACTAAAAAATCCCACATGTGTGACTTCTTAGGATTTTCTTTTTCTTTTCTTTTTAATTACAGTTTGAAATGAAATGTAGACCCGTCACAAGCAGGATAAAATCTCTAAAGTTTAGATGGAATGGCCCTACATAGATTACTTTCCAAAGTGTTCTTGAGCACATGTTTGAATTGGTGGCAAAGTAGTTTAATGCACGATGAAGTATAGAGAGGAAGAGAGGAGCGAAGAGATGTAAGTGCCAAAATTCAAAAATTGGAGTAAACCAGTATAGATGGTAAACTCTCCCTTTTGTTTTAGAGCAAAGAGATTGATAGTTCAGATAACCCTGGTCAGCTCTGCTATACAGCATAATTAAAAAAAAAAATCAATGAAAACCTACCTTAGTCCTTCCTTTAGCTTCTCACTAGCCTCAATTTTTTGTTGCATTTTAAATTAGCACTCAACCGCTGAATTAGTTCATTTCTGCTACCAACCATCGCAGGAACACTGCCAGAGGTAACTGTTAGTTAAGTGTCATCTATGGAAATATTCCAGGCTATTGAAACACAACCTTCTATGGGAAAATATATGAAAAGATGCTACGGCCGTTGCATATCAGAATGGATGAACCAGAATTAATGAATCGTTAAGTTACCATCCTAATAGTCAGGACTGAGGCAGAATTAATTACGTGCAATATACCAACCGCCCAGTTAAATAACATCTGCTTCAGCTCGGTTATTGTGTATTAGGGTGGAGCGAAAAAAGCAAAGTTTTTATTTTCGAATCGTAATAGTGCGGAAAAGTTGCGATTGGTGAAGACTTACAAAACAAAAAAAAAATTTTTGAAATCGGATAATATCTTCCGTTCCCGCAACGAGCCTGAAATTTTGAAAAAATGAAAATTTTCATGTGTTTTTAGCATTTTTTTTTAATTTTTGTTTCAATGTTTTATTTTAATACTGTTGGGCGGAAAAGTTACAATTGGTGAAGCCTTCTGAAATTTTAAAAAATATATTGAGATCGAATAATACCTTCTGATCCAGGAACAAGCCAGAAAAACCACAAAATTGTAAATTTTCAGCTTTTTTGGGAGGGATTAAAAATTTTTTTTAAAAATGTTCTCATTTTTTTTTCTTCTTTTTTACCCGGTATCATAGCGTAAATAATTTTAAAAAGCACTATATTACTCTTAAACATTAATTTTTTTCTTGATTTTTAGGTATCTTCTAAACATGCAAAACTACCAGTCTTTATAACAATGAAACACTTTCAAATAATAGAAAATTATAAAAATTTTCCAAAATTTCTACAATCCAGTACAAAACCCACTAATAAGATACCCACTCGCAAAAAAACGCTAATTTTAATCACTAAACGATAAACAATTTTAGTGCCTAACTAATTACAATCAATTTCTTAACCGCCTTTTGAAATCTGCTTTCTATAAACTGTTAACTAACCTAACTGACTACCCACAGAATCCTTTAATATTAATTTAATTAAAAACTAATTTTGTTCAGTCTCTAAAATTAAAACTAGTTAGGTTAGGTAGTGTATAGAATGAGACTGCAGAAGGCAATTAAAAATTAAGAAACTAACATATAATGAGGTAGATATTAAAATAGTTTATCGTTTAAGACAAAAAATATTGTTCATCTTATGAGTATTTTTTTTCAGTGGATCTTTGTACTGAAAAAGTTCAAAAAATTAAATTAATAGGCATGGGTAAGAAATTTTATGTAAATGTTATCAATTATTTTTTGCTTTTTAGTTGCTTTAAGTTTGTTTAAGGTTATGTTGGTTCCTACAGTAACACAGTCCCAAGCAAAGTGGGGCAAGGTGTAGCAAAAATTAAGGATTGGAAAGCATTTGACAAGGAGAGGGCACTGCGGGGAAGGCAAAGGCATAGTTATGCCCCACACACCTCCATTTGCTTTATGCAAAAAATGTTAAAACACGTTATCATGAAAGCTGAACATTTGAAACACGATTGCAGAGAATTTTGTGCTTAAAAGGTTACTATAGAGCATCTTGGTGATGATTTTAGAACACATTTGATATTAAAGCCATAAATATAATGAATGTATTAGTCTAAAAGACAAAATAAATTTTAGATTTTGTTGATTTCTAATTTTTCATACACAAAATTATTTTTAAATAAAAAACAAAATCGCCATTGAAAAGAACCGGGAACTAAAAAGAAAAAATAATACATAATATTTACACACATTTTCTTACCCATAACTATTAATTAACTTTGTTTAACTTTTTCAGAACAAAAATCCACTGAACAAAACACTCGCTCATAAGATGAACAGTATTTTTTAACTTTAAACGATAAACTATTTTAATACTTACCTCATTATATGTTAGTTTCATAATTTTTAATTGCCTTTTGCAGTCTCATTATATACACAACCTAACCTAACTAGGTTTAATCTTAAAGACTGAACAAAAATTAGTTTTTAATTAAATTAATGCTAAAGGATTCTGTGGGTAGTCAGTTAGGTTAGGTAACAGTTTTTGGAAGGCACAGACTTCAAAAGGCGGTTAGGAAATTGTATATAATTAGTTTGGCATTAAAATAGTTTATAGTTTAGTGATTAAAATTAGCGTTTATTTTGCGATTGGGTATCTTATTTAGTGGGTTTTTGTACTGGATTGTAGAAATTTTGGAAAATATTTTATAATTTTCAATTAGTTAAAAGTGTTTCATTGTTGCAAAGAATGGTAGTTTTGCATGTTTAGAAGATACTGTCGGTTCCAAGAAATATTATTCGATTAAACGGGGTATTCGATTATGCGGGAATCTTTAACATCACGTCTGTGGCATCGGTTCCAAGATATTTTATTCGTATAAGCGGGTATTCGTTTATCCATTATCCGATTAAGCGGGGACGACAGTACCTAAAAATCAAGAAAAAAATTAATGTTTAAGAGTAATATAGTGCTTTTTAAAATTATTTACGCGATGATACCGGGTAAAAAAGAAGAAAAAAAATGAGAACATTAAAAAAATTTTTTTTTTTTATCCCTCCCAAAAAAGCTGAAAATTTACAATTTTGTGGTTTTTCTAGCTTGTTCCTGGATCAGAAGGTATTATTCGATCTCAATATATTTTTTAAATTTTCAGAAGGCTTCCCCAATCGTAACTTTTCGGTCCAAGAGAATTAAAATAAAACATTGAAACAAAATTTTAAAAAATCGCTAAAAACACATGAAAATTTTCATTTTTTCAAAATTTCAGGCTCGTTGCGGGAACGGAAGATATTATCCGATTTCAAAAATTTTTTTTTTGTTTTGTAAGTCTTCACCAATCGCAACTTTTCCGCACTATTACGATTCGAAAATAAAAACTTTGTTTTTTTCGCTCCACCCTATTGTGTATGCCAAACTGATGAGTCAAATTAGGATGATATTGCAAGCTCAGGATGACATAACTGGGCTATGTTGGTATATTATACATGAAGAACGAATGAAGTTTATTGAACAAAAAAATTTATTTCTTGTTGATATTTGATAGTGTTCAAAAGTTTTATTATAGTTTCTAGCGAAGTCCTGTATATATTAACAGTTTTTACATACATATTTCAGTTAAACAATAGTCAAATAATGTATCCAAACTTTGAAAGAAGTCTTTATTATATCCCAATGAAACAAAATATACAAAAATAACATGAAATGTTTACTTTCATATAAATTAAATTTTATATTATTAACAAAAGTTTATATTAAAACTTCAGGAATTAAGTTGCAATCACATTATTTTTTTGCTTTATAATGAATATTTATAAAAACATAAGGCACTTGGAGGATTCCTCCTGGCTAAATCAAACTACAAAAATATTCATTTCAAACACTTTTGCAATTTCTACCAATAGTTGATATATGTAATACCTATAAAAAAAAGCTCAGTAGTAAAAAAAGAGCTCAGTAAAATTTTGAATTTTCATATTTATAACCAGCTTGTATGATGTATAAAATGCTTTTAAAATGCTCCAAAATCTTTTTATTTCACCATTCCATGGAATATTAACCGAAGATTGCAAATTATACCAACCAGTTCATTTCTAGGCACATTTATTATTGCCCATTAAATCAAGCAATAAATAGCAAAAACACTTTCAGCCAATTGGCAGCAGTTTAAGTTTCAGCTGAACTGCATTTGAGAATGAGTCTGATGTCTAAGACATGGATCTGCTTAAGACTAACACGAATGAATTGTCAGCAGCTATATACATACTAATTACAAATATCAATATAACATAAATTTTATAATGCAAAACCTGGTAAATGTGGACATGGAATGCAGTTCACAGCATGTTAACTAACAATTAAAAAAGAAAAAATTCATAGAAAGAAACACTCAAAAGAAATCATTAGCAATTACAGCAATTAAACACATAGTTATATTTTTTTTAAAGGTTAGTAAGGGCTTAAAAATACTGTAGTAGGAATATATTCTTTCGTTTAATTTTTTGAAGAATTTTTCGTTAAACATGACTTTATTTACATAGGAGTGATTTTTTTAATTGTTTAGAACGAGCTTTTACAGACATGGCTAAAAACAGAAAGATTGGAATTAAAAAAAAACACATTCAATTTCAATAATGCACAAAAAAAAGAAAGAAAAAAAATCTACAGCGTTTTAAAAACATTCATTTATGGCACAAAAATATTGCAACTTATTAGCAAACAAATGAATTCCCATCAAGTTCAAAGTTTTAAATTAGAAGCTATTGCTCAATGCATGAAAAAAAAAAAAATTGTTGTGATACCTATTTTATTTATAAAAGTAGTAAAACAATTTTAATCAAATAGATTTATACCCATGTGAACTTTACAAGAAATATTTTGAAACCCTTTCTGATTTTAAGTCAGTTTTAAACCAAATCAATGTTTAAAAATTTACATACCTTAATTATTTCCCCAAATAGTATAAATAAGTTACCAGTGACTTTAATTACAAGCAGTTATTCTGACCTTTAAAATGGTCAATTTAATTCATTCATAGAACAAAAAATGTGAATTTTATCATTGCCCGAAGTAAAGTAATTGAGTATTCAAAGATTGTATATACAGCAGCAAGCATTAAAACAATTTAATTTCAGTTTCTAATTTACTATCTCAAGATAAAATCAAACATCTGTACCCAATAACATAATTTAAAATCAATAAATTTCAAAATATTTTTAAAAAGAATCTTTTCATTTGCATTTGTTTCTTCAAATTTATTTCCTTAAAATTGTATAAAAGATATCAACATTACTTAAACAACCAACAGAAATTCCAACTGAATTCAACATATAAATACAAGAAAATCAATGGTGTAGAGTTGCAATCATTATAATTGCATTGCAAACTCATTTCCTATAATATGCCAGAACTTTTATGAAACAATTAAGCTATATACATTATAAAATTGTTACAACATCTGAAACAAATGATGGTAGAAACACCAAATTTTAGCAATCATATTTATTCATAATCAATTGAAGTCCCTAACACTTTTTTATCTTAAAATAAATTTATAAAATTGAAAATATCATAGGTCAACTTCCAAAAAACTGTTAATGAAGCAATAGATATTTATCCATTTATGAATTATTTGCAAAAAAAAAAAAAAAATCATTGGCATAAGACTCACACTAAAATATGAAAGAATGATGCACCTATGTCTTGATATTATTCATAAATCTAACTGGAATTAAAGCTGTTCTATAATAAATCCCTATCACAATAAAATAAGACAATACCTATCTAATAAAACTAAAATTCAAATATTCAACAAAATATTCAAAATTAGCAAATATTCAATCAAATCATAATGAAACAAACATTCACACAAAAGAATGGGAGTTTCATGTACTGAGCTCAAAATTACATCACAGGTTATTAATAAATGGACCAAAATTATAACTAATCACAAAAGAAGTCTGTCCTTTTACTGAATTTTATTTAACATATGAGCAATTCCACGGTAACTTTCGTTACATTTTGACCAACTCTTATGCAGTTAGCTCCTTAGTACAGACAAATATTGTTATAAAAACCTTGTACAAAAGCATTCAGTGAAAATGCCAGTCAAAAGCAAAATTAAAATGCAAAAATATTCGATGCACTTAAATTTTACAAAATTTAGCAGTCAAAAATAAGGCAGTAACTTACGTTACACAAAAAGGGAACGGCATAATATGAAAATTGGTTCTAAGGCAAATTTCTGCTCTATTACAGCTGTTTTCTTGTTTGAAGTATAATTTATCAGTTTCTTATAATATTTAGGAATTAATTTTCTTAAATTTAAAATTTTATTTAAAAAATTGAATTTTATGAGAATTTTTAACTGGGTAACTGACGTTACAGTAACTTACGTTACAAAATTCACTTACAAGCCTACATTTATTACAAAAACTAATAAATGAAAATTACAGCTTAGTTTAGATCAAAATACTGAAAATTAACAATTATTGAGTTAAATTTACAGAAATTTAATGCCAAACTCAATGATCAATCAAAAATATTACAAAACATAAAACTTTTAAATGCATACTGGCCGCTGGTAATAACAAGTTCAGGTAATTTTATTTTCGAATCATGTTTTCTCTTATAATAAATTTCCTCTGTCGTTTCTGGCAATTTTTGATTGGTTCCAACTGCAGCCATTACTTTTACTTTAAACTCGTTTTCTTCAATAATCGTCACCACTCAAGGATACAATGTATTTTCGTACTTCACCACACACCAGTCACCATCTTTTATCTGTTTTTTCTCCTTATTCCTTAAAATACAACTAAACGAAACCCTACATTTTGTTCATTTCTGGTTCTTAAATGGTCATTGTGAATGTGCGGATCTTCAGAAATTTTTTTAATACATTTTGCTTTTTCTAACATATTTCAAAACTATCAAGAGTGACTTTTATTTATGAATCTGTAATATCCACATGACTTTTCTCAAACCCCTTCTACAGCGCATCTTTTCTGCAGAGTTCAGTGGCATTTTAATGCAAAACAAAATATATTTCAATTGAAAGAGATAAACTATTTTTATATTTGTTTTTTCCAAAACATATTTAATAACTTTAAATCATAACAGAAGTCATTTTTGAATAATTCATAGTACATTACCTGCTAAATATTCTGAATGCAGTGATGTTGTTTAAAGAGAATTAATATCTTAATAGCCAAAAAGAAGCATGTAATTTATAATAAACGTGTATTATAATCTTATAAAAAAACAGACATTTTAAGAAATATGAGTAATCTAAATTAAGTAAATACAGTAGTACAATTAAAAGAATTATTGAATAAATTGCTTCTATTAACCACATAGGTTTTATTTACAATTTACTTTATTTCGAAACACAAGTATTGAAGTTCTACTACTAAGGTAACTTACGTTATCTGCATATGTGGGTAACTTACGTTACACGTTTTGATTGTAGCACAAAAAATTAAATAAACAATATTGAAAAGAAAAGTACTGTTATTTGCTTAGTACACATCTATAAGATAGAAAATATAACATAGTTAACATTGTATTGCCCTTTCTTTATTTGTTGTAAAAATTTTAACATGTTTTTGGTAACTTACGTTACATAGAACAGTGCCTTTTTGAAATTGACATAAATCACTTAATTAAATTGAAAACACTTGTTTCATCAATTCACAATATTAATTTAAAGTGTAATAAACAACAATCTTCCTTTGTCACATTTATCTAATGGACAAATTGATACTTATCAATGTTGAAAGTTTGACCATTTGCTTCACTGAAAATAAAATACTCTAATACCAACTTCAAAGTATTGCCGAAACTAAAAAACTACATTCCTATCAAAAAATTGTTATAAATAAGAAACTTCTAACATTTTTAAACCAAAAAATATGCAGAACAGTCACATTACTCGAGTTTAATTTTTTCAACGCTTTTCCACACTTGCATGGAATTGCCCATATGTGTCTAGCTATAGCCTGATAAATATCAAGCTGTATTCAATTATGATCAAGAAACTCATTCATAGAATTTAACCCCTTTAGCACTGGGAAAAAGTCGTCAAAATTAAAAACCATGTAAAAAGAACAAATTGAAAATGAGTTCTTCATTTATGTGGAGTTATGGAAAGATACACTAGACATTTTTTTTTCTTTCAACAGCGTACAAAATGAGTAAAATTTGTAAGAAATCTAACTCAGGAAAGTCATATTTGTCAGCCCTTATTACTTGGGAGGGACTTTATGGTACATACACAAATTAAAATTTCAGGATGACACCTTATTTTAAACTTTTTTTCAAGCAATAATATATAATTTAATGAGTTGTTTTAATGAGTGATGATGCACTTCTTCATTATAACACTGTAAAAATGATGATTATTAATGAAAATATTAAAATCTGATATTACAATGGAAAATATTATTTAACTGAAATCAATTTCCCAAAATGTTTGGTATATAAATAAAAGGAATAAACTAAGTAAAACACAAACCTAAAATAGCTACTTTTAGCCATTTTTCAGTGATTTGTTATCAACTTGGCTAGTTATTTTATTCATCTTTCGCACATTTAGAGCATGACTATGATAAATAGAATTCTTTTTGGTATTAATTTTTGGGCAAATGATGAAAAAAAGTTGTTGTCATTTCAGCCTTAATTTCACTGAAATCATGTCAATGTATTACATATTACACAAATACGATTTTTTTTCTAGTACACTTACAAGCAAGAATAAAATCAAAAGAAGTTATCTTCTAATGATCAGTCTTTTTTTTTCTTCTCTAAGTATTTGCATAAATATTTAACCATAAATGCACAAAATAGTTATTTTAAAATTAACTTTTACAATATGAAAATTTGTGCACATACTATATTCTTACAAAAATAGTGCTTCTAACAGGAACTTGTGACTGTAGTTAAACATTTTTGCATAAAAGCAGTCTTGTCTTCTAACAGAAAAATGCAAACTTACATACGAGTGGATGTTGAGCGAGTTGACATTAGATTTGAGAACAGACTATTTGGATTTGATAACAAAAGTGTTGGTTGATCAAATTCAACGATCTAAAAAGAAAAAGAACTTCAGTTAAAGCTTTCCATTCATTTGCAAATGGAAAAAACAAAACAATATAATAATAATAATAATATGAGTCAAGGTAGACAGTTCAAAAGAGTGTTCATTGTAATTGGTTCAAATAAAATTTTAGTATTTTTATCATTATTATTACGATTATTATTATTATCATTTCCAGTGCAAAAACACAAAACCATGGAGATGGAACAGCAGAATAGCTAAAAGACATACAATATATAGAAACACACAGAAAATCTAAGTCTCTAAAATTAAATAATATCTATGACATATGATTTAATTTTCAGCATTTATATATGCCTTAAAATTCCACTGCAAGTGCTAATGTTAAAATCTTTTTCGATGTAAAAAAGTTGAGCAGACGTTGTCCACCCCTCCCCCCCCTCCAGAATTGCCAAGATTGCTGATTGAATCAATTTGTAGCTAAACCAAGAAAATTAACCTGTGTGTTCAATATTTTCATAAATTTTTTTGCTTCAAAACAAAAGCATGATTTACATGTGAAGGCAACTTGTACAGAGGTAAACACAGCGGAAGCGGTTAAGGATTTTAGTAAGTACAATTTTCTTTTGGCACAGAATCTCATTAAGTGAGTTAATCAACTGCTGAGTTTGTAGACCATTACTTAATTTATTTTTCTTCATATATTTCACCTTCAGATAAATCATACTTTCCCAGTCATCTGAATTACACATTTTGAAAGTACATAACTAAATGTAAATTTATAAACAAAGAAAAACAACATACTTTTCCTTCAGACAGCACCATAACTCTATCACAACGTGCAACAGTTGACAGACGATGAGCTATTATGAGTACTGTGGAGTTTTGAAATACTTGATGAATTGCATTTTGTATGAATCTATCAGTTTCACCATCAACACTAGCAGTTGCTTCGTCCAATAAAATAATCTATAAATTTAAATACAGAAGGCTCACTTATTTTTAAAGCAGAAAACAACTTAACACATTTCAAACATTAGTAAGCAAACATTGAAGCAAAGCGTCCAATAAAATAATAATCGTAGGAAAACAGAGAAAAGGAAAAAAAAAATAACCCATAAAGTTATATTGTTTTAAGAAATTCAGTGAAAGAACTTAATACATTATTAAAATTATTTTAAAAGAAAAATATTATCATTAATTTTGAAAAGGAAATGTTTCTTTCATACAACAGTTTAGACATTCTAAATATTGTACCGTTTTGGCCACTCTGTTCGTTGGTTGACTGAGACAGGATGCAAGTTATAATCTAACATTTTTATTTTTACAACTATTTACAGCTATGTTACACATATTACAAAACAGATATTTAGGACTCTGCACGACAAATATTGACCATGTTGTTTGCTCTCAAGATCGCTTCTCTCTGCTGACACCCCCCAGTTTCCGTATATAAGGGAGCCTTTCTGTGAGGGTGTATTTATCTGAACTCCAAGAACGATGAAAGTTATTACCACTCTCTTGTCAAAGCGTTTACCTTTTACTAGAATTTATGTTCAAGAATAGTGTCATGGATGTGGCTTTAAACCAAACAGGAATTCTGGCTGTGCACAACAAACGTCAACATTGTACACGATAAACACATGGCTGGATTTCGCAGAAAACGAACACTTGTTGACTATTTGCTTGCATTCTTGAGAGTCCCCTGTCTTTGGTGTTAATAGACACAAAACAGCATGTTTTCGTCTGAAGGTTTCAATGCATGGGGTGCACGCACTGGTGGCCAAAGGAATTGAAAAAATAAGCTATATTAATTGCATAATTAAATTTCATTAAAGGTTGAACAATACATTATGATGAGAAAGAATAAAATTTTGTCACTACAGTCGACGCTCGATATAACAACCGTCTCCGTCCTACAGAAAACGGTCTTTATAAGGAGTGGTCGCTGTAAGAGGTAGAACATATAGTATATTGAGATACAGTTGGGGGTTTTCTCACCGGTCGTTATATTGGGATGGTCTTTATAACGTGTGGTCGCTATAACGAGCGTCGACTGTATTAAGGTTGCAAAAAGAAAAAATCTTTTTTCTTTTTAAGCAGAAAACACTTACTTTGCTTTCATACAGCAACGCTCTCGCCATACAAAGCAGTTGCTTCTCCCCAACAGAAAAATTATTTCCATTTTCAATAACAGGAGCATCAAGTCCTCCTTCTAATGAGGAGATCTAAAAAATCCAATACAAAAAAAAAAATGATTAATATACCTATTCTTTCTTGCACATTTTAAAAGAAAATGCTGCATGAACAATTGTAAAGAAAATATACAGCATTTTGTGCAGCATATAATAAAGTTTTTAAAAAACAAATGCTTGTCTGCAACTTGCATATTGGGAAAATGCTAGAGCTTAGAAGAATGAAATTCAGGCTGAGGTACTTATTGAGGAAGTTGTGCACTTTAGAGCCATATTTTTGATAGATTGCTACGAAAAGTTGATTTCATGACTTATGCGGTTTTCAGCACTTTTAACATTCAACAATAATAGGCTCAGTTTAATTTTGTCAGGTCAGCACAACAAGTTGAACAGCAAATATCCAAGAAATTACAATTTTCTGTCCTCTGTTTAATGGTTTAAGCAACCACATACAGCACAACAGTTCACAATAATAAATTGCAAACAAAAAGGAAGCAGAATTGAACAAGCTAAAAATAAAAAAAATAAGTGTACTTTCATTTCTGTATTTTTAGCTGTGCTTGTAACACTGAAATGGGAAGGTAAAGAGTGGCATTTGTAGAAATGAGTTTTTGAGATATTTGAAGAAACACGTTTTGAATGCCATACTAACAGTAGGGAAAGGCTAAAATTTGACTCCTTTTTTTGTGTTCTATTTTGAACGGAAACTAAATAAGCAAGCTTGTAAAATAAAACCTAAAGTACAAAAGATGACAAAAATGAAAAACTTGCTCTTACTGCCCTTTATTTTCCCATCACAGAATGTATTTATGTTATAATTCAAATAACTCCATATACGTAGGTTGCTACTTAAGTTTCTGGCCTAACAATAAAAACACAACTAGTTATGCTTAAAATTGGTTTTATTGTTTTTCAAAATATTCTCCATGTTGATCTATGCACTTTTGCATGCATATGAACCAGTTTTCAAAGCATTTTTTCCACTCCATTTGAGGTAACTCCAAAATGTGCATATTGAAGGTATTTACCGTTTCTTGGGGGGTCGAAAACCATTGACCTCTTAATTTATTTTTGATGTATGGGAACAGAAAAAAGTCATTAGGTGCCAAATCAGGGCTGAATGGCGGATGACCCATCAATTCGATGTTTTGGATGGTCAAAAACTCTTGTTTGAGCCGACCCATGTGAGCTCGCATTATCGTGATGCAGGATGATTCGCCGTGTCCTGTGCTTTTTACGGATTTCTCCGATGACTTTTGGCAAACAAAGGGTAGTGTACCATTCAGAATTAACTGTTTTGCCATTTTCCAACACCACTGTTGTGATATGACCGGTAATTCCGAAGAAACAAGCAACCATTTGCTTTGATGTGCTCCTTCCACGAACAACTTTGGTTGGATTTGGTTCGTCTCGGAAGACCCAAACAGTCGATTGCTGCTTTGTTTCGGGCTCATATGCATAGATCCAAGTTTCGTCACCTGTGCAGATGTTATACACTGCTTGTGATGTTCCACGAACGAATTTTTTCAGCATAGCCTTGCACCAATCGACACGATCCTGCTTTTGAGCGTTTGTCAAATTATGCGGGATAAAACGGGAACAAATTTTTTTTACACCCAAATGTTCATGTAAAATCCTATTGACACTCGTCATACTGATGCCCAGAGAGGCCTCAATCTCACGATAGGTCACATGACGATCTTGCTTAATCAGTTCACGAACAGCATCGACATTTTCCGACACAACAGCTGATTTTGGACGACCTTCACGGGATTCATCCTGGAGTGAACGCCGACCACGATTAAATTCGTTGTACCAGTTTTTTACAGAGCTATAAGATGGTGCATTACTGCTGTATAAATAATTAAGTTCATCCGCGCATTCTTGTCTTGATAATCCACGTCGATAGCTATGAAAAATTATCGCCCGAAAATGTTCACGATTCAGCTGCATTTTCTGTCCAAGATGAAATTTTAATTAACTACAAAAAACACATTGTTTTAAAGAAAATATTACAATCTTGGAATAGATAAAAATCATGTTAAGGAAGTAAATTTTATGAATATTTCTCTCAGAATAATACAAATAATTATGTTTGAAAGGGAAAAAAGGAAAAACGCAGAAAAACTTATAAAAAGTTAAGAAATATACTTTCGTTTTCATATCCGCTTCAGCAAGCGCTTTCCAAAGACTTTCTTCTTCAAATTCATTCTGGGGATCAAGGTTATATCTGTAGAAGAGAAAAATGCACATAAAAATAATTATTATTTCCTAAATTTTTTCATCTTTAAGTGTATATGACCCAGCATATCCAAATTCACGAACTTTAAAAAAATGACCACTAACTAAATTTACAAAAAAAAAAAAAAAAATCTATTTAATAAGAGCTTAAAGTGCTACAGAATATTTTTTTGCTCTTATACATGGTGAGGTGAATAGGATAACAACGAAACTAAAACTATTTTCTTTTTTTTTTTTTTTTTTTCATATTGCTTCGAGGAAAACCAGAACAAATGGATTTAAAGTAAATTAAATGAAGTGGAAAAACATTTGAATATACTTTCTAATTCAGATAATGATTCTAGGCTTACAATGCTTAATATGTATAGTTTTCAGCAAACCAAAGTCAGAGGAGGTATTATCTAGTTATTTAAGTTCAATATAGTAGGTCCTCATTCGCTAAATTTCTGCACAGATGGCAAAACCACTGGGGGTCATCCAATCAAGCATTTTAAACCCTAAGCTACTCTATTAATAAGGAAAAATTACTACTTCTTCAGGGTTGTAGGCAGTAGTATACATAGACTTTGGTGCATCCCCCTGCAAGGTTTGTAATCCCCTCTGCCCCCACATTAAACGATAAAAAATATTTTTGCTGTGTATTGCAAGGAGCTATTTTCATAGATTGTGTGCCTTTAAACCTCATGCACCCCCTCCCCCCCCCTTCCATGCTGCAGGGGTGCTGTGTACACCACTGGTTGTAGGAAATAGCTTAGAATATTTTCAGAGCCTGTCACTGGTCCCCACTTTGGAATTTGTCTGGTACGAAATCTGCTATACTCACTTATATGTTTATACCATATAAGAGTGAGAGATTATTGTAATATCACTAAGTAATAACTAAACAATCAGACATAATTTACAGCTTTAGCTCCGCAAGTATTGAAACCAAAACTGAAGTATTTTCTCAGCATTTTGAATAAAAAAACAAAATTCAGAGGTATTTTATTTCCTCCTCAGTTATACTTCATTTTCTATTAAAAATTTTTTAATCTAGCAAACTCATTGTTAAATCTAAAAATATGCAAGATTAAATATGATAAAAACCTGATTGTCCCACGAAGCAAAACAGGATCCTGAGGGATCACAGACATCCTGGATCTGAGATCTTCCAGACCAAGATCTTTAATATTTATCCCATCTATTATAATACTACCAGATGATAGTTCAACCAATCTAAAGAGAGCAGCACCGAGTGAAGATTTTCCTACAAATAATGTAAACAAATTTTGGTTAAAAAAAAAAAAAAAGCAAAATATATTATGTATTAGAAATATCAAACATTATTATCTGCTTCTTTTTAGAACCATGCAGGAGTATAAATATGTACTATTACACGAGTATTGTTGATTAAAATTATTTTTTTCATTTTTTAGGATAAGAAATTTTTATTTATAGGGTGAGTTCTGGTAAGTGCGTTCACTGGGAATTTTATGAACACTGTCCTGAAATGGCTTCTGCAGCTCATCGACTATGTTAGATAACTGTCTAATGATAATTTCAATAGGTAGAATTCAGGCCTGGATTCAATAGACGAAACACAATCAGGGATAACTTAAATTTCTTAAAAAAAACTCTTAAGTAAAGATTGAGAAGGTTTTGTTTCAGTTTCTCTTGTAGTCATACCAAGCAATTGAAGTCAAGGAATGCAAGTTGTTTCTTTTAAGTAATAGCTACTAATAACATACATGGGGTATTTTGATCAAATACTCTAACTAAAATTTGTTTATATGACGGTACGCACTTTCCCTTTCTTTAAAGTAAGGTGGGGGTAAGTGCGTACCATTATGATGGGGCAAGTGCGTACCACTATCATGAGGCATATGTGTACTATTATGCGGAGCAAGTGCGTACCATTATGATGAGGCAAGTGTGTACCATTACGTGGAAAATCCGACTCTCGTAATTCACCTTTAATTTTGCTTATAACTCTTTTATAAACCGATTATAAATCCGACGTCATTTCCATCAAGTATTTATATTAACATTGAATGCGGCATAAGATTTCAATTTTATTCATTACCTCTGAAATATATTGGCTTTTAGATATCAGTTAGTAAGTTTTCCGTTGAAAATAGCGATCATGAGCTATACTTAATTTAAACCAGAATGACAAATGAAGCAATGAAATTAAGTTAAACACTAAATAAGGAACCAACTGATTCAAAAAACGAAGGTGGAGTAATGAATAAATTATATTTAAGAAAATTAAAGAACACCTTGTGAAAAACTATTTGAATGTACAAGAAAAAAAAGTGCAAGTATCACATCATGATCAATTATTCTCTTTTTTTTTTTGCTCTTTATTTTGTGTTTTTTCTTACTGCTGCTGATTCTAATAAGAAAATTATTTTAAAACCGTATTTATTCAAAAAAAAAAAGTAAAGAAAAAAAACGAATTGTTCACTCAGGTCACTTAACGATCTACCATATAAATAGAATTAAAGAAAATCACAGGGGTATGCACTTACAACAAAGCTATCGGACGCACATGTCTCATCTTACATTTAAGAAGGGGTAAGTGCGAACCCTGGCTTAAACACAGACTGATTAATGTATTTAACCAAAATAAACTATGTAGACTATGAGTGATTATTACTAAATAAAAACAACTTACATTTGCTCACTTGGTTTTATTAAAAGGACAGAGGAAGAATCACAGACACAACTCTCTCAATCTTCAAATCACAGTTGTTCGCAAGACACGTGGAACATCACTGATTGCGTTTCATCCATGCAAGCAAGTGCTGATCTCTAGTATTTGGAATGATCCCAAGGCAACTACCTAACATATTTAATATGTGCCAGAAGTTTTTTCCTGCTCATATACACATAATTTAAGGTGGACGCACTTACCCCGCTAGGTACGGAAAGTGCGTACCTTAGAATAGGTGTCATAAACCAGGTCACAAAACCTGTGCTTATGGTTTATTTGACATATTATATGCTTGAAAATCTTAGTAAAGGATCTAGAACGAAAACTAAAAAAAATTGTGAGTGTACAAGATTTTTCAACAGAGCAGCATCTCTGAGAACATGAACTTTGCAAAAAAGGGTACGCACTTACCAGAACTCAACCTAATTTGTTTTAATTCCAAGCACTAAACACAGAGTATGGTATAATGTTTAAAGTAAATATTTTATCTCTACTAATAATAAAGCTGAAGGTTTGTCTTTCTTTCTGTCTGTCTGTCACGCGCGTTGCGCCAAAACCGTTTGGTCGATTTTCATGAAACTTGGCACAAAATTATTTCGTAGCATGCGGGTGCGCGTCTCGAAGCGTGAGGTTCATACCAGACTTTTATATCATACTTTAAAGGAATTTTTGATGAATTATAACTAAAATAGAGCATTTTTTTTTTGCTATATCAATTATTTTACAAATGAACTTTTAATTTTATACCACGGACAAAGCCGTGCCGGTGCCGCTAGTGATTGTATAAAGACATCAATATGGATCCCTCATATGGATAAATTTTTGAGTTTGCATTTTTTGGCTCCTTTAAGAGCATATTTTTCTTCTTTCCTATAAGAAATGCTAAAATTTCCTTAACAATTTAACATTTCAAACTGTAACTCAAAGCTGTAGTTAGAAAAAAAAATATTTGAGGCATTCAGCTTGTGAATATTTTGAATTTTTAGGCTTTTAAATAGTTCTTTTGTTTTCTTTTTTAAGTTTTCAATGTTTTTACTTTCTTCTATATCTAATATATAGAAGAAAGTATTGGTTTCGTGAAAATTTTCGAATGTCGAATTTTGACGGATTTGCACGTTTTGAGGTGCGCTGAGTCCATTTCGACCATTTTTGGAAAATGTCTGTCTGTGTGTGTGTGTGTGTGTGTGTGTGTGTCTGTCTGTGTGTGAGTCTGTATGTGTGTGACCAGTTTTTGTGGCCGCGCTAGAGCAAAAACTACTGCATGAAATCGAACAAAAATTTTTGCACATATGTACCACCATGTGAACTGGTGCACCTGACTTTGTTTAGCGAATTCCTTCAAGGGGGGTGGAGCAATCGCACGTGTTCTGCGCGGGAGTGAGTGCTATATCTCAGGAAGTGACCGGCGGAATCAAACGAAAATTGGTCCATAGGTAGACCCTACTGAGTACAGGTGCTGATTCAATTTGTTTGTCAATATCTCCAAGGGGGGTGGAGCAATCGCACGTGTTCTGCGCGGGGGTGATTGCTATATCTCAGGAAGTAACCGGCGGAATCAAACGAAAATTGGTCCATAGGTAGACCCTACTGAGTACAGGTGCTGATTCAATTTGTTTGTCAATATCTCCAAGGGGGGTGGAGCAATCAAAAGTGCTTATTTTGTCATTGCACCTACTGTATCTCGGGAAATATTGCTGCGATTTGAATGAAATTTGGAATAACACTAACTCAATATGGAAGCAAGCATCGATTAAATTTTGTCGCCAATCTCCTCAGGGGGAGGATGGGGTGATCTTTGCGCTTAGTCAACAATGCGAAAAATTAATTCATTAAAAAATCGCTTTCACGCTATTTAATTATCAAAACAGCTGAAAACTTTCAATGATTTGAAATTTTTAACTGTTGCCAATTTCTTTTTACTAACAAATAAAATGTTTGCAATTTATCTAAACAAGGCTTTTGCAATGATTTCCAATTTCGCTCGTTGATTCTGAATTTGCAGGGTTATTACGATAATTGGGAAATTGTAACTGTCTCCAATTACTCGGGCGAGTACGTATTTTATTTTGTAACCGGAATTCATAAGATAGATATAGAAGAAAGTTTCGTGACGGCCACGACAGCTAGTTTAAATTCATGAAAGTTTTTGCTTCTTTTTCTTATTTTGAAATGTATTACTATTCATAATTTTAATTTCAGTTACATAAGCAATCAGCAAATACACAGAAACTCAAATATCCGAGACAGATTATCCGAAAAACATTCCGGATCATTGCTTCTCTTTTTAAGTAATGAAAGTATTAATGAAAGATTTCTGTTTTTTCTAAAGTAACATAGATTAAATTTCTTTGCACCACAGAAGGTTTTTTTTCTTTTCTTTTGTAGACAGAAGGTTTTTTTACGTATGTGGATAAAAACCTCTCCAAAACTTTACCTGATCCTGTTCGTCCAACAATCCCAATTTTTTCTTGATGCTCAATTTCAAAAGTCAAGCCTTTCAGAGCAAGAGGTAAGCTCGGTCTATAACGCATTTTGACATCAATAAAACTGATTTTCCCCCTTGTTGGCCAGGCAGGAGATGGACTTGTTTTCTCAATGATGGCAGGGGCTTCAACTTCAAGTTCCTCTGAATAGCACTGTATTTTTTCAACAGAAGTGAATCTGGTCTCTACATCACAACCAAGTCTGATGACTAGTTGATACATACTACTCAGCTACACACAAAAAAGAAAAAAAAAAAAAAATATATATATATATATATAACTTTTGAATCAGATAATCAATGATCAATATTAAGGGAAAAAATGAACCCCTAAATTTTTGAAAAAGCAGTGAAGTCGTGCATTCTCGCTAATCCAACCTATTTTTAAATGAAGTGGTCCATTTCCGCTCGCAATTGACCTGCCATCTATTCACGTTTTGACTAAAGTTTATTTGCTTACTTTTCGCTACAAGCAAATGAATACAGAATATAGTTTACGAATTGTAATGTAAAATCTCTTAATTAGTAGGCAAAGACTTACTAAAATTCTAGATTGGTGCCAAGAATATATCATTATCACAAAAGTTAAAGTAAAAGTTACTTTTTATTCTCAACATTCTCATGTGCTACAAAAATTTGAAGACAGCATTTTTCCTTTTTTCTTTTGCACATAAAAGTAATACATAATTACATAATATATGGCCCCAGTATTAGAAACATAAATTTGAATCTAGGCAGAATGATGACATCTGAATTAACTTTGCAAGGCATCAAAATGAAAAGTCTAGGTGCCATTTTCGATAATTCAAAGAGAAAAGAGGTCACAATTTTAAAGAAAAAGTGAAATAGAAATATTACAAACATGCACTTTGAAATCTCAAAATTGAAAAAAAGTTACAATTTACCTTCACATCAATTGCGAACTGTGATCACAATGAGTTGGGGGGAAGGGGTAAGGAAGATGCAACTGTAAATTTTATCTAAGTTAAAAGTTTGAGGGTGAAATTGAAAATTGTGGTAGCAATATGCACCTAGCAACTGCTTATTTCTAACACAAAATGGCCCATCTTATTACTCTAAAGCAAACATGTTCAATCTACTGTCCACAAAGCTGACATATGTGGCCCGTTGATTTGCATAATGTTACTAATCAAAAAACACAATTAGTCTGCATGTTAAGAATTTGAACCTGATGTTCAGAATAGCTTATTGGAAAATAAATGCAAATTTTGCTTTAACAGAATAAGCATTATACAAGGTACCCAGAAATAACTGACCGCAAAATTTATTTGTGCATAATTTACATTCAAGATGTTTTTTACTGTTGGTAACACTTAATAGATGTAGTTTAGTTCTATGAGCAATAGTGCAGACGATTCTTTGAAATAAAATTTGTTTCATTCTTTGCATTATCAAGATGGATGCTAAACGCCATTTAATTCTCGAATTGCATCTAATAAGGTAAGCGGAATTGTGATTTTTTTTAAAGAATTGAAGTATTTAAATGTGTCAAAGAGATTAATTGAAAAAACTTTAAAATCGTTTAAAGAAACAGGTAGTGTAGAAGTAACGCATAGTGGTGGAAAAAGCGAAGTGTACGATAAAAAAATTAATAAAATGTGCCCGTGAAATAAGTGCCTCTGTAAGTTCGTGCCGCTACAGAAGCCTTTTAAAAAAAGATTGCCATCTGTGGTTACAGTTAATGGCGCAAGAATAGAAACCATTACTTAAATATTGATTAACAATGATGTTACTTTCATTTAACTTTATTTTATCATCATAGAAAAATTTGTATTACAGCAATAAATTTTTTTGAACCGTCAGTTATTTGGGGGCATATAATGATAATATTGCAATTTTCTTCCCTTTTCTATGTTTACATATAAAATTAGGGGGGGGGGAATAAATATTTCATTTATACATTTATTCTAGCCTGCGAGAATAATCTGTCTTTAGTTAATGAGTCTTTCTGTTAATGCTGTCTTTAGACAAAATAAAGTTTGGGCACCGCTGCTCTTGAGCAAGGGTCAGCGACCTTTTTGAAGTTGCCACTTTTTCCAGTTGTGGTAAAGTAATTTTTAAAGAGCCAAATATTAGTAGATATATCACTGATATTAGAAAAAATATTTAAAAATGTACATATCACCAAGACAAAGTACTTATGTCATGTAGTAACAGAATTTGAAATCCTGTCATAATGAAATATCATTTCAACAAAATAAATATATTTAGTTCAAATTGAATTTTCATGAGAACAAACAAAATTTGTGGTTGGCTTGAAGTTTGTGACGATAGAATTTCACTG
Organism: Uloborus plumipes; assembly: GCA_038373865.1. NCBI lineage: Eukaryota > Metazoa > Arthropoda > Arachnida > Araneae > Uloboridae > Uloborus > Uloborus plumipes. The sequence goes on from JAXGGA010007408.1 coordinate 29,730, forward strand.
CATAGCTTTGCTAAAAAGGGAAAAAATTTGGAAACGCAAGCATCGTGTAATATTAGTAGAGGCACAAAGTTTTGGTGAAAATTTAGAAGTTTTTATCTTCATGCAATTTTTATTCATGTGTAAAACAAATTCATAGAAAATGACAAATTAATTCTATTATGCATCTTTAGCTATTTAAATCATAAAAAGTAACAATAAAATTACCTGCAAAACTAAAACAAGAGCAAGTGCAGCAAAAGCAGGATTGACCTGATCTCGCAAAAATATCACAAATAAAGTAGCTATTAATGTAATAAAGAGCCCCAAAACATCCATTCGTGTTCCAAGCCACCGCATTGAGCAATAATATAAATACTGCGGTGAAGTGTGTTGATCAACTAGATAAGTGAACCTATAACACAAAATTCAAAATAACTAATGTTAAAAACCTCACTTTTTTCTTTTTTTTTTTCATTTTTTCTAGGAATTACCTATTCCTACTTATTAATACATAGCAAAATGAGAAATCATTATTTAATTTAAATAGTTCAAAAGATCTAAAGAATGTTTTTACACAACTTTTTACGATTGCAATATTTTAGAATTCTTGTATGAATGAGCCTGCATTTAATAATTAAAAACTAAAACTTTGGAGTAAAGAAAAATTATTAAGAATAATGATATTAATTATTAAAGTGTCAAATCAAGTAATACAAAGGACTAAACAACTTACATATTCAATAGAAATACAAACATCAATATAAAATAATAGGAATAACTTTTTAAAAATAGATAATAAAAAAGAAAGTAAGATACTTATTTCCAACAGAATTACGAGGAAGAATTGCACAAACTATATAACTATATTCAAACGCATGATATTCTCAAAGATTATATGTCTTTTTTGTGACTTGAAATACATATTAGTAAAGGTACATAGTAACATTAGAATTGTAATTTTTTGTTTTAGCGACTCATTGTTCAATGGATGAAAGGATTGCTAATGTTTCTGCAATATAAGCCTATTTCTGTAGTTCAGCCAAACCTAGCAGAAATATGAAAGATATGCAGATCCTAATCTGAGCAGTATAAGTCAGGTTAGGATTGTCCCAACTATTTAGACAATTAACTACAGAAAACATGTTTCAATGTAGTAGATGTTGCAATAACTAATTAATAATGAAAAGTTCATTATAACTGCAAACATCTTCACATTTTTTAATGATAGTTTTCCTTCCATTATAAAACATCAACATAGAAAAAGCATTGAATACCACACATGGATGATGGGGAAAAAAAGTTGATGTTCTCAAAAACAGGGACATCAATATCGCTCCTATTATCTATACATAAACCCAAAACATTGAAGCTCTGGAACCAAATGCACAATTTCTAATAGAACTGAATTCACAGCCTTTTTTAATATAATTCATAACAAAGATGTAACTGCCTACATATAGTTAGTAATATTACTAAAAATGAATTATTAAAAATACCTTATCTTTAAAATGAACTAAAACAAAGAAATAAGTACCCGATGCATGTTTAAAATACAAAACTTAGGAGTATAACTATGTCAAAATAACAAGGACAATTATTAAGAGCAATTAATTGAAACAATTATCAAGAGTATCTAATTGACATATACTGATTTTTCTCACATATATGGTGAAATATCTTGCACATGCACTTTATATTGATCATTAAATAACAAAAACAAATGTGCAATGAAATCAACTTAACAGACAAATACTAAAAATTAAAACATAGAAATGAACAGACAGGAAAAAATACAGTAATAATAGGAAAATGTTGATGATTAAAAGATTCAATTCTTAATACCTGTCAAAGAAATCTTCTTGTTTCTGAAAAGCTCTTATCACAGGCAAACCTTGAATGGTAGCTGCCACATGACTAAATATTGGTGACCTTGTAACATTTTCAAATCGCTTCAAATCTTGCATAGTCAATCTGAATAATTTTTGCAGAAAAACGAAGAGGACACCAAGTAATAATAAAGGAATAACAAACCAATGATATACGATTACAACAAGAAGCAAAGCAAATATCACAGCACAGGCTCGATGTAAATAGGAAGTCATCAGCGAAGGCAAGGTAGTATCAACTAAAAATTTAACACATAAAAAAATTATTCAGACAAAATTATAAAGTTTTAAAGTAAAATTGTTTAAAACACACACACACACACATTTAAAGTACTAAATAACACAAAAATACTTGTAGTTAACTTGCACATCTACTTTTAGGACAAAATGAGAAACTTTTATATGTTAGAACAGGGTTTCTCAATGGAGATTGTATGCTGCCTTGGAGAGCAAAGGAAAACCAGTTTTAGAATTTTTGAATAGCTCTAAAAACAATTATGATATGAATAGTAATTGTTGTACCAACTTGTGACACAATACATTTATAGTAATATTTTTTTACTTATTTATTTTTTCAGCACTGTACAAATAAAGTGTTACAGAAATTTTAGATCTTGGCAAATTTATATTAATTCTTCAGTAAAAACAGAATTAATGCAACTATGAATGTCTTGATATGTCTTACAAACGACCACCAGGAAAAATCACTCATTTTGCTCTAATAAGTCAGAGATTAAAAAGAGAAGCTTAGAAAAACAGGTAAATCAGACCCTTTAAAATAAAAACATAAAACACAGTAATATGAAGTATGAAAAAGAAATAATTCAAAAAATGTACTCCAAAAGAAAAGAATCTAGAAGACACAACTTTACATTCATCAATATCATGTGTAAACATATTTTATGAAAAAGAAATAATTCAAAAAATGTACTCCAAAAGAAAAGAATCTAGCAGACACAACTTTACCTTCATCAATATCATGTGTAAACATATTTAAAATGACGACCAACAGGAGTAGTATCAAAAAAATGCATTGGGCTGTGAAACACTTTTTGTAGCAATTTGTCATGTAGTGTTTTTGAAGCTCGAATAGACATCTAAAAAAAGAAAAGAAACTTAAACAACTAGAACAATTTATTTGTTGATTAATTGAAGTAGTGATAAAGTAATGTAAATTAAAGTAGACTATCAAGAATTTTCTTTTTATTAATTGTAATAGCATAAATATTGATCTTTGCAAGTCAAAATATTACCTACTTATATCAATAAATACACTCACAAACTAAATGAATGGTGTGTGACAAACTTAAGCTACAAATTAAATGGTAAACTTATCTAGAACAATATTACTTCCTTTCGTATGTCCTTATCTGCCTATTATCTACATTTTAACATGCTTTCAGCTTTAAAAAAAATGAAAAATTAATTCAAGTATTCAAATTTAGGGTTAGTTTTTTTTTTTTTTTTAAATACAACAAAAACTATTCCTGTTAATAGAAAAGAGTAGTTATAAAATTTCATGCTTTTTCTTATACATTTTAAATATTTAAAAAAAATTCCAAGAATTGTTAAATATGCAACATTGACATGTATTCTGCAAATTACCTTAGTAAACAAATATCCAAGAATAAGGCTAAAAATCAGAATTGCAACAACTGAAAGGCCATAAACCAGCTGATAGAACTCCAAATCAGGATTCTGGGAAATACTTGGCAAAAAATTACTTGAGGTATGGTGCAAATCATTATCATCAATAGTTGAACGAAAGGTTCTATTCTGAAATAAAAAACCGAAATATTTCTAAGTCTATAAAAGTGACAATATACTAAAAAATTAGTTAGTACAAATTAAATTTGTGTCTTAACAAATATCAATTTACATTCTTAATTTTAAGAATATTATATGATTTTCAAAAAAAACAAAAAAAAAAACCACTTTAACATAAAAAAAAAAAAAATTTAGAAAACAAGTGGGTCCAAAAAAAAAAAAAAAACTCTCCCACACACAGTGCCTGTAAAAGAAAATTTACTAATTTATTTTTTCATTTTTAAAGACAAAATAAACATTACAAGTAAAACTTTTAACATTTTAGCATGAAAATACATTAAAGGCTTTTAATGACCACTCTCTGTATTGTTGCTGAAATGCTAAAACCAATTTAGTTTTGAGCAATTATCAATTTAATGATGTCTTTTGAACTATACTTTATATACTTCGAATGATGTACTCTTATACATTAGTTTTTCTTTTTTTTTTCAAATCAGAGCTATTAATATATAAACAGGATTAACAGTTACATAATACCACTAAAACATAAACCTGAAACAAACAAGAGCACATACAGGGTATCCGCTCAACCTGGACTTTTCAATTCCATGACTTTCCCTGACTTTCCATGACTTTTGCGAACTATTTTCCATGACTAAAAAAAAAAAAAAAAAAAAACTCTGCTTTGTTTTTGGAAAATTATGCACTTAATATTCTATCTTGCAAAGCAAATGACCAAACATGGCGACTGCGTTTCACAGCAACAGAAGTCCGTTCGCTTTTGAGGTCAAAAAACGATCTTTTCCTACCGACACCCTCCTCCCCACCGTGCTTGTCCTCAAACGTACTTTCATGTAGCAATGAATTGTCTGTCCATAAATTTTACTGTAAGTTTAGATCCTGATATGAGTGAGGCGAAATCTGACTTCAAAATGGAACTCGTTGAGTTCCTGCCCCCCCCCCTACCTACACGATTCTTTAAAATTCAACGTTGTTTTTTAATTTGTTTTTTTTTTTTTTTTGCATAAAACTCCTCGAAAGAAAAAGATTCAAACAAGTTTTAAAAGAAAAAGGAATCAAATGAAGCGGGTAGGGGGGGGGGAGGAGATCAAATGTAAAAGGCAAATCTGCCTATGCCGGGGAAAAAACCATCAAAAAAACCATCGAGTCTATCTTTTTGTCGTTCAAGGTCATATTTTATCAGATGACGGAGTTTGGAGTTTGCGCATATGCGCAGTAGGGTGGGCCGAAAATGACTTTTATTTTTTTTTCGATGACGAGGTATGCGGAAAAGATGCCATTGGGGGCACAAAGCACTCACAAAAAATTTGAATTTTTTTGCACAATTTCTTGATCTGCCGCAATCGCCTTGAAGTTTCGAAAAAATGCTAATTTTTGACGTTTTTCGTAAAATTTGTCAAAAATTTTTTTAAAATATTTTCAGTGATAGGTGTAACTTAAAAGGTACTATTAGGGGCACTAAGTTCACATAAAAAATTTGAATTATTTTGCTCCATTTCTTGATCAGCCATAAACGCTTGGGGGTTTCAGAAAAATTGCTAAAATTGGATATTACAGCAAAATTTGTGCAATTTTTTAAAAAAATTATTTTCGGTACTGGGGAGAGCAAAAAAGGCTCACTATTATCATTAAATCAACATTAAAATTGAATTGTAAATGATATTTATTTAATTTGTCACAAATACGGGGAAAATTCGGATTTTTTTTTTTTACTGATCCAATTTATTTATAATTTTTTAAGCTTTATAAAAATTCCTTCCAAGTGTTGAGCGACAATTTAAGAGTCTGATATAAGAAGTAGTTTATCAGATAATCTGCTTTTTTATTTTTAAAATTCGTTAGAGTTACAAATTAGTTATTTATTACTATTGAATAAAAAAAAAATGTGTTAATTGAAAGTGCTTCACAGTTCTCAGCTTATTGTGCATCCAAATATCTTGCAAAATAATCTAGAACTCAACGCGAGGAGGTGGCTGCACGAGTTCTACCAGCCCTCCATCTAAAAATATTATATTCACGTTGTTTTACATTCTTCATGCAACAAAGTCCTTCTTCGAGTTAAACGTTGACATTTTAAACCTGAATTGTATCTTGGCTCTGACGAAGGTATCTCTGTCCTCATAGCCACATACGTGCATTGCCGCTTCTGTCACTACTTTAATTGTTCTTTCCACAGATTGCGTGTGCCCTGGAAAGCGGACTGAAGCTTCATCTAAAACCAAGCCTGATTCTATGTTTCTCTCAATCTCTTCGAATGAAAGATTCTTTGTAATTGGAGGCTCACTAAGATCGGTTGAGAGCCAGTTGATCCAGTAGTAGTACTCAGTAGCCATAAAGTTTAGTTTTAGAACCTTAAACTGTCTCAGTCTCCTGATCTCTTTCTTCTTTGAAAGGCGGCATTGTTTAATCCTTTTCCATGCCAATATTCTGATTTCTTTGTTTTCGTCTGTCGCCATTGCTAATAGTATATTCTCAGGATGGCTATAGTATGCATTTCTTTGAACCACCGAATGCATTATCGTTAAGTCATCAGAGAGGAAGTTTGAGAGTAGAACTATTTTCCGCAAATGTCTCGGTCCATCAGCTCACCCTGGTAACTTCCTCACTGAGAACCATACTCTGCGCATAAACTCGTACTACTCGTATACTACTATTTGTAATTGGAGGCTTACTAAGATCTGTTGAGAGCCAGTTTTTGCAGTCGTAGTACTCAATAGCCATAAGAGTAGAATGGCGTAGTACGAGTTTATGCGCAGAGTATGGTTCCCAGTGAGGAAGTTACCAAGGTGAGCAGATGGACCGAGACAATTTGTGGAAAATAGTTCTACTCTCAAACTTCCTCTCTGATGACTTAACGATAGTGCATTCGATAGTTCAAAGAAATGCATACTATAGCCATCCTGAGAATATACTATTTGCAATGGCGACAGACGAAAACAAAGAAACCAGAATATTGCATCAAACGACTGCATCAAATGGCTCTCAACAGATCTTAGTAAGCCTCTAATTACAAAGAATCTTTCATTCGAAGAGATTGAGAGAAACATAGAATCAAACTTGGTTTTAGATGAAGCTTCAGTCCGCTTTCCAAGTCACACGCAAGCTGTGAGAAGAACAATTAAAGTAGTGACAGAAGCGGCAATGCACGTATGTGGCCACGAGGACAGTGATACCTTCGTCAGTGCAAAGATACAATCCAGGATAAAAATGTCAACGTTTAATTCGAAGAAGGACTTTGTTGCATGAAGAATGCAAAACAACGTGAATATAATATTTTTAGGTGGAGGGCTGGTAGAACTCGTGCAGCCACCTCCTCGCGTTGAGTTCTGGATTATTTTGTAACATATTTGGATGCGCAATAAGCTGAGAACTGTGAAGCACTTTCAGTTAACACATTTTTTTTATTCAATAGTAATAAACAACTAATTTGTAACTCTAACGAATTTTAAAAATAAAAATGCAGATTATTTGATAAACTACTTCTTATTTCAGACTCCTAAATTGTCTCTCAACACTTGAAAGGAATTTTTATAAAGCTTAAAAATTAATAAATAAATTGGATCAGTAAAAAAAAAAATCCGAATTTTCCCTGTATTTGTGACAAATTAAATAAATATCATTTACAATTCAATTTTAATATTGATTTAATGATAATAGTGAGCCTTTTTTGCTCTACCCATTACCGAAAATTATTTTTTTTAAAAATTTCACAAATTTTGCTGTAATATCCAATTTTAGCAATTTTTCTGAAACCCCCAAGCGTTTATGGCTGAGCAAGAAATGGAGCAAAATAATTCCAATTTTTTATGTGAACTTAGTGTCCCTAATAGTACCTTTTAAGTTACACCTTTCACTGAAATTATTTACAAAAAATTTTTGACAAATTTTACAAAAAACACCAAAAATTAGCATTTTTTCGAAACTTCAAGGCGATTGCGGCAGATCAAGAAATTGTGCAAAAAATTTCAAATTTTTTGTGAGTGCTTTGTGCCCCCAATGGCACCTTTTCCGCATACCTCGTGATCGAAAAAAAAATAAAAGTCATTTTCGGCCCACCCTAATGCGCAGTTACACAAAATTCGCCGCTCACGGTTTTAACGTTGAGAATCTTTTTGTCATCTGATTGGCCAACACAATGCAACTTGTTGGAAATTGTAATTGACAAATCAGATTGCACCCAATAACGAAGTAGAATGACGGCGGAAGTGTTTTCGTTCTTCCGAGATCGCGGGAAAAATTTCAATCGGTCCGGAGCGCTAAAATCCATGATAAACAGTCAGTTTCCATGACTTTTGGACATTTTTCGCTGAAATCCATGACTTTCCATGACCAATTTCGATCATATTTGAAATCCATGACTTTCCCTGACTTTCCATGACTTTCCATATGCGCGGACACCCTGCACATAGCTTAGAAATTACAAGAATAAACAAAATACATAAAATAAGAGAACCTTTTCCTGAAGTACAGATAAAGATAGAATTAAGAAACCTTAAGTTTGTAGTTCATTACTGACAAACAAAGCACATGTTACGTAGTTGATTGAAAAAAAGTAGCAAAGTCAACAAATAAATTAGCAATACGCTTTAAAAATTACATTTAAAAAAGGAGTAACATTAGTAATAAAAAACAAAAGACCTTGAAGAAAGACAAGAAACTAATTTAAAATCTTAATTTTTAGTTTTAGTAGAAGAATGAGGTTTTTAAACAAAGGGTGAGAAGATCTGTCTTCGGAAACCACCAGGAAAATTCCAAAATATTTACCAACTTTAGAAAAAAAATGTCATATATTCAGATATCAGTAACAAAATCAGTTCAACTTTCTGAACAAAAACAAACTAACACCAGATTCAAACATACCCCATCTCCTCGAGAAAGCCAATAACTTAGCCAGTATTTACTAAATGCAGCAGAAGCAGCATGAATTAAGAACCATATGAAAACTAAGCAACAAATTATGAGACCACCGGCAGCATAAATATATCCCATGTATGTGTGGTAGGAAATAGTGCCCGATACAACTTTTTCATCTTCTGTCAAGTGTCCTAAAAAATAAATAAGTAAAATAAATTCATGTTATTTCAGAATACACATAAAAGTATTATACTGCAGACATACATACAATTGTATCTACAATCATGCTTATTTTTAGAAAAGTATTCGATATATATTTAAAGCATTTACCTACATGAGAATGATTTTATTTTTTAATATGCTAAAAATTCAAAACAATAATTCAAATAAATCTGAATTTATGGGTCAATTAACAGCATGTTTTAATAATATAGAAATATATATTCTCTTAGCTAGTTAAATTAAACTCCCATTTTGATTGCAAGTTTTATTTCAGACGGCAAAAAAAAAGTACCATCTTCAGAATTTCAAGTTGTTTAGAAATTTGAAACTGCTAAGAGTTTGAAATTTTTTTTTCAAATGTTACTAGAAGTATTATTTTTATTGCACTTCTTAACTAATTGACACATATAAAAAAATGTACTTAATGCTATTTTTAAAGATATAGATATTAATGCTTCTTACAAATTCAGCTGTTATAAGCAGAAGGAAGCAATCTAATTTCACTGAACAGATCAAAATTGTGTGAATGGAAAAAAATGCAAAAAAAAAAAAAAAAAACCATCTTCAATCTATAAATTATTGTACTCATAGAAAGCAATATTTGACAGTTTTATAAAATTTTAGCTTGAGTGTACAAGCTTCTTGTTTTCCAAAATTAAACATTGAATTTGTGTGAATCATCTTCAAGTGTGAATAATCTACAACTACAAGAGTTAAACAACAACAAATACTAAATGATAAGAAAAAAAAAAATGATAATGAAAGCATAAAAAATGGCAAATACAAGAAGTTTGCTGAGTAAAATATGTTCAAATTGTGTTTTAATAAGGCTATGACTATCAAATTAAAACTTAATGACATGAACATTGGAAAGTTGTGGAAAGTCAAAAACAATGGAAAACAAAATTTACAATTTTCAGTACATTTTGCACACTTTTAAATATTTCCTGAACATTAGATATTGGAATTTCCGAACTATTTCACAATTTCCTATCTCAGTGCACCCTGCATTGCTATTAATTTGTAACAATATCATCATACAAATACAGATATCATTGGGTAAAATACAGAAATAAAAACTTACAATGAATGTTAAGACAACATTCATTGTAGATTAAAAATGAAATAAATATCCTAATTGAATGTTAATAAGGTGTTTTATGATTGGTCCTAGAATTGTCACTTAATACTCCTTACTAATCTATAAAATATTTAAGATTGTACCATTTAAGAATTATCAGATAGAAAAATTTAGAGTTAAAATTAAACTTCAAAAATAATGTGATGAATACTTATCCTTTGAGTGGTTAAACACATCAAAATGTTTCAGCAAGTTAATTATGAATATCTTAATTGTTGGAATTGAACATAAGTTATAAAATATCAAAATGTGCAAGACATTAAAATGAGTTTCTTTCTTTAAATCTTATGAAGTAAGGACTAAAATATTTAAATAAAAAAGTCAAAAATTAGAGCTTGTGCTAAAGAATGAGTAAATATGTCAGAACAAACATACACTACCATCATTTATGTCAGGTTCATCAAATTCAGACTTAGAGCTTAAAGTCGTAGATAAACTTGGACTTCTGCGTTTAATAGATTCAGGAGGTTCGTCTGCAGACAATTTGTACACTGAAAGGATCAACATAATGCTACAGTGAAAAATGTTTGACATGAAAATCCTTACATGAAAATAGGTTAAGACAAAATGGTATAGTGGTCCTACAATATAGTCTGGAATTCTATACAAAGTCAATGTAATAAATTAAGTAGCTTCAGGAAGTTCATCGGCTAAAAATTTTTACACTGAAAGGATCAACATAATGTTCATTTTCAAATACAAAAAATTTGCATAAAGGAAAAACATTTTAGGATTAAGAGCAATGTAATCTTCTAGCAGTTGCTACAATTTGCTCTTCAAAAATAATAGTAAAAATTAAGAACTAAAATCAATGTGTAGCCTTTCAATACAAGATTCTATCGGCATAACTGGAAGTATCTCTAAACCTTAAATGAAAGTTCTTATAATTGAGAGCACTGTTATCTCTCTAGAGAACTACATTGACCATATTTCGGGAGAAGTTCCCAACTCCACAAACCTAAACATTTTTTATGATTGCCCTCTAAGCTTTGTGCACTAAAGATCAGTATCATTATAACTCAAGCCAAAAAAAAAAAAAAAAAAAAAATCCTTAGAACTTTCCCAAAATGCAAAAAATACAGCATTCCAATTCAAAAACTAGATACAAATTTGAAATTTTCATCAAAAGGACCAAAAAGTATAAAACATTTTAAAAGTTTTTTTAACTTCTCATGCAAATAATAATACGTTAACACTTGATTATTTGAAAAATATCATTATAAATTAATTTTATTCAAAAAAGGAAACCAGGGGTGCTCTGAATTAAACTTTTTGGGAGGGGGAAATTTATCAATTTGCCGAATGAAGTTCCAATTTTACGGAATGATAAAACACAAGCATGCACACATGTTGCGCATGCATAACATTTGGTGAGAAAAAACATTAGGCATCATTTAAAAAACTAAATAACTTTAAAATTCTAAAAACTAAAAAGAGTGAATAATCTCAATGTTGCAATATTGTCTGCAAATTGCCGGATTGTCAGCAAAATGTCAGAAACCCTGTGCCGAATACGGAAATTATTGGGAGGTCACATTGACCTTCCATCAGGGAGCTACTGAAGGAAACTAATGTCATGATTGGCAGATCATACATCTTGATAATATCATCAGAGTACCACGATACTAGTATTGACAACAAGAAGAAATTAACTAAAAAAATAATTTGATGTATTGAACTAAACATAAAGTTTTTATAATATCTTAAAATTACTTAAAAGTGGCTTTTAAGCAGATTCAAATTGGTTGTAGTAATGGGAAAATTCATTACAAATATTATTGATTGGAAAAAAAACTTGAATAAACAAAGGAAACTTAAGCAAAATTAATTACCATTCATGATATCCTCTTTTGAACTATTATCTTTAACATGTAACTGTATGAAAGCAGCATATTCTGAATCTTTGTTTATAAGTTCAGTATGAGTACCTTGGTCAACAATTGTACCATCTTTCATAAACAAAACAGAATCACACTCAGAAAGGTACTGAAATATTAAACATATATTTATAAGCAAATAAAAAAATAAGCATAAACACATACACAACTAATCATGTGGTAGAAATAAATAAATGCATAGATATTGGAAACAATAACAATTTGATCAATATCAAACTTAAATATTGAAACAAGTATAGTTCTAAAAAAGAAACTTAGAATGAAAACAATTCTCATATAACTTAAAATGATGAAGAATCCCCTTTCCAGTAGAAAAAAGAAAACTATACAATAAAAAATAAGTTTCTTTACATTTAGAGTTTCCTGTATAACATTGCTTCTCACTTAAATACTTAATTAAATATAGAAGTCTTCAATTACAGTCAATGACCTCGAATCTGCTCTACAAGTAACAGCTTGCTGATGAGTAATAATTTAAGCAGACAACATTATGAATGTTAAATGTTACAAAGATAGCAATAATATTCCTTTAAGACAAAATTTTCAGGTTTAAACTGCATAAATATAATTTGAATTGAAAATAAGTCCGGTTTAAAATGACACTTTGCTGTAGCTATATGAGTTGCACTTTCTTTTAACTATTTATTACGCTATTACTCTTTAAACTTAACTCATCACATAGACTTCAACTCATAATATTGGAATTATCATTCTAGAGCAAAAAAAAAAACGCATTTAAAAGCATCTAACTGAAAGAATATGATTTTAAACCCATAACTAAATTTAAAACTGCTGTCCACTGCCATAAAAGTACAAGGAAATAATTAAATTTTTGTCAAATAATTGCATTTATTTATTCTTTTCAAAAGAGAACAATTTTCTTGTTTTCACAAAAAGTACTGAAAAAAATAAATCACATTTAAAAAATAATATACAAAATAATAATTATTATTTAATGTTCTGATGAAAAGTACAAAAATTATTTTTATTTGATTTAAGTAGAGTTTAATTTATTGAGGTAATACGCATTTAGCCATTTTTAAGAGAAACTTACTTATAGCTCAACTAGATTTTACATAAAGATTACATATTTTTCTCACAAAAATAAGTATTAGTGCTCTATTTAAAAACTTCCAAGGACAAAAAAAATTGTTTTTAAGTAGAGGGCTTTTCAAAATAAAACTTTAGAAAAACCTAAAAAAAGCATGTCTTCTTTCACCTTTCATGATTCAAAGTCCATCAAAAAATTTCCCAATGTTTGGGTACGCTAAAATCTCTCCTACTGAAATTTGTATGTGTCTATATGGCACCTCATCTCCTCGAGAACAGAACCAAATCAATCCAGGTAATCAAAAAGTTCATAATTTTTTGGAGGAATTCAATCGCTCAGTCTCATCTCAGTGCGATTTAAATTAGCGGAGCTATAAATTAAAACATCAGTCAGTTTAATTTTTTTGTAATCTTTATGAACTCAATGTGAGCTCACATCGTTATGAGCTCAACTACCTGTAAAATTTGTGTAGTAAGAATTTATTTAAACATAATTCAGCTTTTACTGCATATACATAAAATTAAAAACAGTGAAGCATTGGTACGTACACTAGTACTAATAAAATAAATATATGAATTATTTACATAAAAAAGTCTCACTTTTAATTCATGTGTAATTAGTAAAACGCTTTTTTCCTTCAAAGCACCTTTAATGCAATGTTGAAAAATATGGTGTCCTACTTGAGTATCAACTGCAGATAAAGGATCATCTAAAAGATATAAATCTTTGTCAGCATATTGTGCTCTTGCTAGACAAATTCTTTGCTTTTGCCCGCCACTGAGAGTGACACCACGTTCACCTAACTGAAAAAAAGTCGCAAAATGAGAAATTAAAATTGTATTAGAAAATAATTCTAGTAATTACAAAAAACTGATGATAAAAGCCAAATTGAAATCCTAAAAAAAAAATCAGGAAAAGAAACAACATTAACCCCTTCCCGGCTTATCCCCAGCTGGACTCGGGCAAGCGAAATGTTCCATTCTGGCTCATCCCGAGTGTAGCTCGGGCACGGTGAAAATTAACGCTGCACAACCAGTCTTTCAAGAATTATTTCACGTGTCCCTTTTATGGTTTCGGATGCTTTTATTTACTATTGTTGCTACTAGATAACATAACTATACAGTGTTTTAAGCTGTAGATTTAAGATAAGAGTAGGCGCCGAATCCAAAGTATAATGATTTCTGCCATACAGAAAGCCAACTTTGCAGGTAAATACTCATTTATTTAAATAGATATTTTTACGTTTATTTTTCGGAAATGATGCATGCGAATGATGCTATTATGTTTAAAAAGATATGTTTGAATGAAAATAAGTATAAAAAAATTGACATTTTTTGATCGGTAATCCCGAAATTACTCATTTATTTAAATAGAAATTTTTACATTTATTTGTAGGAAATGTTGCATGCGAATGATGCTATTATGTTTAAAAAGATATGTTTGTATGAAAATAAGCATAAAAAAAATTGACATTTTTTGATCTGTAATCCCGAAATAAAATGAGCCTGGAAGGGGTTAAAAAGTTTTATTAAAATGGAAAATAATTCGGAATTCTAGAGCCTGACAGCGCCACTTTGTGGTAGTATAAGAAATTTGCCAAGCAGTTTAAACATTCTATTCCTCTTTTGACAAAAATGTAGTAGAGGGTTCACGCAATTTGTGATGTTGATGTAATTTTTAAAATATTGAAGAAATAAAAGAAAAATTGCCCTCATTCACTACACTTAAAACAAAAACAGGTTGTAAGCTACTACATTTATTTGATTTACATGTTTCAGCTGTCATTAATCAGAAATTGAAGCATCTCCTATTGTTTATTTGAATTGTGAGTTAAATCAATAAAATGAAAAATATATTGCCCATTGATTAGTTTTCCATTAAAATAAATTACAGTATGAGAAGTAAAAATGTTAGAAATACTTTTAACAATAGGGATTTTTTTTCTTGCCAATTTGACATGTTTTACGCTATTCCTTCGAAAAATACAGAAGTTACGAGAAGGTTTCAAGAAGTGGGAGTCTTGGCACTTTTCTCAGTTGTCGTCAAGTTTGTGGATGGCAAAAACCAAAGGCTAATATAGTTTGGCTTAGTGAGAAATTGAGAAATATTGGGAGCAGTTGTGTACTAAGTGTCTCGTACTCTAGTTCTGTACATGGCAACAGGTAGAAACCAAAATGAGAATTTCTGGCATGAAATATGTATATTCATTAGTAAAAGATTTTACTGACAGTAAAATAAGAGCTACTTTTTTTAAGAATCAGGCTTACGTTTTATGTTGCATTTCATTAATTTTGCAACTGTATTTACTGAATACTATTAATTTACTTTAGAATTATGTAACATGTGTTTTTGAATACCATGGTGGGGTAAGAACTGAGTAAACATTTGCAAACTCCAGTCTATCCGAATTTCTTATTCGGACCAATCTCGCCCCACATTAGGCTAAAATTCTTATCAAAGAAAAAAATTTGAGCACCTGTATCTTCTGTAAATATGTCATTATATTATTAGCTCTCCTTTGAATGACCCAAAACAAATGATCAAACAAACCATTAATTTTATATAGTTAAATAAGTATTTTTTAGAAAAGACATACCATTAAGAAAATAAATTATATCAAAAAGTAAATATGTTCATGAAAATATCACAATCATTTGGAAAAGGGGGGGAGAATCACAACAATGGAACTGAAACAAACAAAAGTAGCAGTAAAGTTATTGACAATTTAAATTAAAAAAGAGAAAAGATGAATTTTACTTCTGTTTGATCACCACCAGGTAATGCCGCAATGTCATCAGGTAATCCACAGCAATAAACAGATTCATAATACCTAAAAAATATTTTTTTTTCTTTTGAATTCAAGGTGCAGAAGTATCACTGCTACAAAAGTTTAACATTAAAGCTAAATTTTAAAGCCACACAGTTTTTTTACTAATGTGTATTATGATATAAATTTTGCAGGTGAATCATCAACAAATGTTTCAGTGACTGATCACAAGCCAAATTAATATTTTTGGAAATTTGCAAAGACACTCATCATAATTTATTTTGCATTATTTACACATATCCATAAAATCTAACATAAATGTAAAATAAAAGTGCAGGAATGAAGAGCTACCTTTTTGAACTAAACAAATTACCAAACAGGACATTCTCTCGTAATGTTGCATTTAAGATCCATGGTTGTTGTGGGACATATGCAACTGATCCCCTGACAGCAACTTGACCTTTCAATAATCTCATCTAAAATATAATAATAATAATGAAAAAAAAATAAAGAAAAGAAGGAAAGGATGAAAAAGAAGCATTCCTGCATTCACACAAAATTTAAGGGGTAAAAAATGGCATTTTCATTTTTGGTTTAATTTAAGCAATTACAAAAACAAATTTAAAGAATACAATTGCAATTCTCTATAAAATATTTCGGAAAATCACTTCTTTTACATGAAAGTAACGTTAATGAAATTTAAGGTTCTTATTTTTTAAACTGTGCAAGCAGAAGATTTCCAAGCACAACCCAGCTCGTTTAATAAAATATAGGTTAAACGAATAACCCGCTTAATGCAATATATTCTCAATGTACCAAAAAATTACAATGCATAATTTTCATCCCAGATAATGGAATATTCCGCTCATTGGAATACTTTTTTGTGGTAAAATGGCTGTTCCATTAAGCAGGCTTGAGTGCAATGGGATACAAATAAGAATTATTACAGAAGCATAAAAAATGAAAATAAAGTTTGAAAACTAATCGCTGTTTTTAATTATTGTAACACAATTAAAATTATCAGACATCAGAAAATTTATTAAAGTTAGTTTCATCCTTCAGAATGGTATTTGCTTAAAATCCAATTTTTACCATCTTCCTACAAATTAAAATTTTTACATTCGTCATCTTCAACAATGATTTTATTCTGAATCAGCATTTGAAGAATATATGGTATCACATGTAAACTTATTCATAGAGCAGTGCAAGTTCTCCTACATTATTAAAAATGACATTAAAAAATGTTCAAATACAGAAGAAAGAAATTTGTGTCAGATCTCTGATTGATCCTTCAAATAGAAATAATTTCCTTTTATTTAGGTATGCCAAACGTACAACCCAACAAACAAACTGACCACATCTGATAAGCCAATCTTCATTCATTTCATTTTTTTTTTTCTTATGAAATTGAATCATTATTTTGAATTTATTTTACTTTATTACTATTATTTTTGTTTCTTTAATGTTATAATATTAAGACCTTTTTCATGTTTTTGTTTTCCTCTAAATTAAAAACTATTTTCCTAAAAAAGAGCATCAGAAATTTAATTCACAACATACTTTGAAATACAGGCTATAAGTTTTAAAAAATAAAACAAACCATACATTTTAATGTTCAAAGAATAATAAAAATACAGCAAAAACCAATGTTATTCTTCAGCAATTATTAAAGAAAAAATACTTTTATCAAATGAACAGCATCATTTTCTGAACCAAGAATTCTTTGATTTAAATAATCAAAGATTGATTTAAATCGCCTAAATTAAAAACTATTTTCCTAAAAAAGAGCATCAGAAATTTAATTCACAACATACTTTAAAATATAGGCTATAAGTTTAAAAAATAAAACAAACCATACATTTTAATGTTCAAAGAATAATAAAAGTACAGTAAAAACCAATTGTATTCTTCAACAATTATTAAAAAAAATACTTTTCATCAAATGAACAGCATCATTTTTTGAACCAAGAATTCTTTGATTCAAATGAGCAAAAGAAGTCAAAATTACTGAGTGAAGCGGAATAGTAATATAAATCACAATTAGCACTTTACCTGACCTAAAAGAGCGGCAAAAAGAGAGGATTTTCCACTTCCAAAAGTACCACAAATTCCAATAAGGTTTCCCTGTAAAACATATAAAATTCAAATTTGTGATATTGCATCACATCATTAGGTTTTTTTTCAGTTCTTCAATCATTTTGCAACCTATCATTTGCGATCGCTTAACGTTAATCTCCCGCGTTTTATTTCTACAACTTTTTAAAGTCACCCCGGAACGCCATCCCATTTTAATCTTTTCACTGCCCTTAATTTTCCTCTCATTTACATGTATCATTTAAGCATTTTCGGTTAAATTAACGCGTTTTCGAATCGCGATTTTCCTAATTCCCTTTTTTTCAAAATCTCGGTTTTTTTGTATTTCGCCATCTTTAGAGATATTGAAGGCAGCTCTTCGAAATTCTTTAGATCCTCCCACCTTGGTTTTCGATTACCGCCGGGTCACTCTTTGAACTACGCTACACGCTATTGGCCGAAATTCCCCTGAAACTTTCCTGCTCGCATTCTTCAGGTCATTGACTCCCCTCCCACGCCTTCTGTGATTGGCCCGCTCAAGGTCAACCGCCAGAACTAGGCGCTTCAACGCGCGCTTTCTACAGAACTTCCCCGAGAAACTTGTTGCTGGTAAGAGGCGCTAAGACGTGCGGATTTCCTGCCATTTTCTTTGCGAAATTATGAAGCTGAAGCGGGTGACTCCAGAGATGGAGGACGATGAGGAAAATCATGACAAATAGCATCGAAAGACTTTAGCATATCGATTTCCTCTACAGCCGCCGATAAAAGAAAGGAGATCTTATCGCCGGAGATTGCGACATGGAATCTTTCGCCTTCATCCCTGCTTCGCCGGAGATTGCGACATGGAATCTTTCGCCCTCATCCCTGCTCAAAAATTTTGAATCAACATTAAGAATGCCGCACGCTGCCCTTTGAAGTTTACCATTGCCCCAAAAGATGGATTTAAGTAATTGCAATTTTCATTTTTAATTCGCCCCGATTGCTGAGATGCTCGATTGGAAGGAATATCGTCAGGGTCCGACTTCTCATTGAATCGCCGTAGCATCATTAACCGCCTTTTTTCGCCTGTCCGAGCCAGCTCCGACCATCTCATTGGGTGAGATGGATCTACCTCTTTTTTTATTCAACTGACTTTTGCAAAAGGGACTCATCATCCAGTCAAAGCCAACTCCGCAGTATTATCCCTTTCAAGATGTTCTTATTTTGACAATTAGAATTTTTGGAATCGTGCAATAGCCATAATGTTGGAAGTGAATTCATCATGTTATCAGCTCGTTAATTTTTTTATTTTGTAAAAGGAGATCTCTTTAAGTATAATATGAGTATAGGGAGTGTAAAGGTAAAGAAAGGCTGCTGCAGAAATAAAATCAATATGCTGATTTAAATAGTTGTATTTTATGAAGTTATCAACATACATGCAACAAAGGGGTAAGTTATTATTTTTGTTATTTTTGGATTTTTAAACATGAAGGGCACCCAGGGCTGTCGTAGGCCTTGCGCTATTGCGGTAATTTTTTTCTTCGCTTTGTTACTTCCACTTACGTTTCGGCCTTAAGCTTAGTTAACTTTTTTTGAATTTTTAGGGAATATTTTCCCATTAATCTTTTACTTTGCCTTTTTTTATTTTTTTTAACTTAACAAATTAAATGTAACTAATTGCATCTCAAAATGATGTGCATTCACACCACAAAATTCTAAGTAAAAACGTGTACATTGTAAAAGTGCAGTAACTAAGTACAGTGACAATAGTAACTAAGAGAACATAAAATAATATACACAAAAGTAAAATTTTCGGAGGAAAAAAACTCTTGTGCCTACAGCACTGAAGAAAATTCAAGTTCAGAAATCAAAATGTTTTGCAAACATTTGTTAACCAGAGACTGATGCTGTAAGTAGAGGGGTGAAGAGGCAGACTGCCATTCTTTTTTCACTCAATTGTCTCCTACTTTCTTTTTTTTTAATTACAACTGAAGTGTATCCCCTCTTCTTGGCATTAATGTCTTTTAATTCCAATAACTTTTATGTGCACATCTTTAAACCCCCTCCCCCCACCTCACCTTTTTCTCAGTACTACACCAAAAAAAAAATCGAAAAATGAAACATTGAAAACATAAAAGAATAAACATTAGGTTAGAAAAGAAAAAAGAAGCAACTTCATTTCCTTCAAAAATTTTAATCTAATACATACCCTCTGTAAAGTGAAAGTTACATCAGTGAGTGCGGGAGGTAGACCAGTTTCTGATTGCAAAGTATTTACTAATGCAGTATTTGGGCCAATTTCATCAGGAATACTTTTCTCACTTTCTAAAACTAATGAAGTAAATAAAACTTAAAGAAAATAATTAAAATACATCACAGTTGACAGTTGAAAAATCACAAAATTTAATTTCTTATTCATTTTATATCTTAAGCAAAACTGCCATGTTGATTACAAGTACGATACTGAAAAAGAGTCTCTTTTCATTGATGTAAAATTCAGGTTTCAGACAGTTATAGGAAATTTATTAAATATGATTTTACTGGTGAAACTGTAATGAATAAAGTTAACTTAGTGTTAATACCTAAATAACTAACTAAATAAGCATAGCTTTAGTCAAATATGAAAATTCAAATTTTAGTTAATTGCCAGTAGACACTTTCAGTTCAGTAACTACTCTTTTTTTTTCATTTAGCCGTTTTACCCAGGACTTATGGAAACGAGTAAGTTATGGAAAAAATTAGCATATTCATTTGCATTCTTCCCCCTCTTTCTCCCAACCCCAAAAATGCATTCAGACCTTTTTGCCTTGCAAGCCCACAAGTGTAAGCTTACTAGTTTTAAGGAGATGATGAGGTAGAAAAGAGAAATTATCTTATAGGGATGCCTTTTCTTATCTTATAGGGATGCTTTAATATTTAATATGTGAGAACTAGGGATCGTTTTCACACCACAAACTTATTGCAAAAAAACAGAAATGAACTGTTTTGAGGGGGAAAAAATGAATTAATTATCTGTGGCAGGTTAGGGTTTTCAAAAGTGCCTGTTGAGTAATTTATTAGTTCTCCAAAGACATTTAGAGGTCAGGTAGCACGTGGCAAGTGATTATCTTCAGGTCTAGCCTTGGCAATTATAACTGAAGAAAGATGAATGAAAAAATCATAATAAAAAATTACGAGCATCTTTATATTCTTGATTGTATATTATTACAGAGAAAAAGGAAAAAGAAAAGGGCAGGGGGGGGGGGGAATCTTTTCTACCCTGCCAATTATTTGAGCATAATTGGATCAAATCAACAGATGCTAGTAAAATGCAACTTATGACAGTACAAAAATTATTTATGGTTTACATACACAGATAGTTAGTATTTTATAATGTTAACATACTTACTTGAGACATTAATTTCATCATTTTGAGTCTTTGAACATTGATTTAGAGCGAAAGGAACGACTGGATCCCAATCCAAAGTTGCTTTAGACATGTTAACACAGATATCTAATCGATTAGGAATAACAGTATAATTTTCTTTTCTCTTCAAGTCGTAACAAAATCTAAAAAAATAAATTTATTTTTATTAATTTATATTTAATGCTTGGGGGGGGGGGGAGGGGTGGAGATTTGAGTAGAACTCTGAAAACAAAAATAGATCAGCAATAGATCTTCCTTAAGTGAGCAGAGTAAAACATTAAAAATGTAAAAGTGTATTGGGAGGCATGTGAGCTGCTAAGCCAGGGGTGGCCAACCTTTTTAGGGAGAGTGCCACTATCTAGAGAGAAAAAACTCAGCGTGCCACATTGTACTTTTCTAAGAAACTGAATTTTTTTAAAGTTAAAAACAGATTTTATGTTGGCTGACTATGTAATTCTTACTCAAATGAAACATTTTTTCTCATAAATCTGAGTAATTTAAATCTAAATGATAATAAAGATAAAACAAACTTAAGAGTTATCGTTAGTAAACACTTTTATAGGTTCTGTCAGTTGGCTTATACTCAGGGTTGCAAAAAACACGGGTTTTTTTCAAAAAACCCAACCCGGGCGGGTTTTATTGGGTTTTTTAGGGTTTTATTGGTTTTTTTTAGATTTATTGTTTCTTTTGCTTGTTGAAAAAGGAAAAGGCACAGGGGGGGGGGGGAGGATTTCTTCTTTCTTGTTTAAAAAAGAATTAATTAAGAATGATGATTTTTATTTTTGTTTGCATTTAAATAATGTAAATAAATCATCATAAAAAAGACAAAGTAACAAATAACATTTGAAAATTACTTTAAAGGATTAGTTTACACTTTTTTACTATGCCACCACCAACCAAGTTTCATCATAGATAAATGTTAAAAAAAAATAATTAAATGTAACGATATTTAGTAATAATTTGTGCTCAATTTTCGTAGTTATTAGGATGAAGGTGTAACATTTTAAAATGTATTTTGTACAATTATCTTCTTTTCCCGTAATATTACTCGAGGCCATTGCCAACTGTAAACAAAACAATCGTTGACATCGGCAGAAAAGAAATTGCCTTAGGGTTTTATATATACATTTCATGGGTAGACGTATAAGTTTTAATGCAGGGTAACTTTTTTAAAAACAATGGATAAAATCTAATATAAAAAATGCTGAACATGAAATAAAACTCACTAATTTTAAAAAACCCAATAAAACCCGCTTTTGTGCGGGTTTTATTGGGTTTTTTAGAGTGGGTTTTACCCAAAAAAACCCGGGTGGGTTTTTTTGGGCGGGTGGGTTTTTTGCAACCCTGCTTATACTTAAAATAGACACAAATAACATCAAACATTCTATTCTAAAAATTAAAGTCTGTACTTAATGTGGTTTATGAGTCTGTATCTTTTTTACCAAGTTTTTAATTTTAGGATTAGTTCTTGAGAATTCTAAGAAATTTAAGTGTGTTAAGTGCTATCAATTAAATTTCAACGCTATTTCAATTTTTTTCTGCATTCATAAAAAAAATATTTGTTTAGAAGCGTTTTTTTAACCAAATCTACAACAGCATCAGACGGCTCAAGTTTGAAAATGTGAAAAAATTTTCGTTTTTACAAATTTCAAAATTTCTACACAACGAGGTGACTTTCTGTTGAAGTAAGCTCTTATATTTGATTACCAATGCAGAAGGTCAGTAATTCCAATTTGGATTTCAGAAGGGTAACAAGTAGTGTCTTGCAGAGAAATAAACAAAGAATTTGAAAAGATCAGCCTTTTTTTTTATGATCCTGAAAATCATCAAACCTAACAATGAATGAATACTTAAAATCAGTTTAAAATTTTCTCCATATTTCCTTGGAAAATTAGTAAAATTTGGTTGATACTTTCAGTGTTAATTTTTAATGTTTTATTCTTTTTTCTACAAAGTAGAGAGAAAGAAACCAAAGTTTCATCATAAAAGAATGTAGATGGCCTCTACTGGTTTAGGAAACTTTTTTTTTGTGCTATCTTAAATTTAAATTACTTAAACGCCAGATAATAAGACATTACATAGTTAAATTAATTTGCTTTTCTCCATTTCTAAGTAGCAAGTTCTCATTGCTTTCCTTCCTGATATTTTGAAAACACACTCCCTAAAATTTCCTTTGGATAGCTATTGCACATTTTAATGAAGGAGTTACTTGCCATACTCTCCTCTTTCGCCTGGGATAAGTTCACAAAACATTCAGAGCTCTAATTCGTAATTTGTTAATACAGTGAACGCTACAGGGTCACCAACAGAGAAGAAGTCTCATTCCTTGGCAAGAAACTTGTGACAGATGATTCGATGACACTTTTGAAGTTTTTTTCCCAAATTATTTTCAAGTAATGTAACAAAAACAATTTAAGGGTCTTCATTTGTGCAACCATACCTAATTTTGTCCAATCTGATTTCTTAATTTTAGTTGCAGAACTATTGTTTTTTTTTTTTTTTTAATTTCCTCACCCGTAGCTGAAACTATTGCAGATCAAGAATCCATTCTGCAGCATTGAAAGTTTCATTCATGTCAGCACAAATATGCTTCACAAAGCATTGTCTGTAGCGTCAGTTTTCGTTGGATGTCCGAAGCTAACGCAAAGTACTTTAAAATATTGTAGTTCAGACAATTTATAAGCCAGCCTCCTGACACTTAATTGTCATAATATCATTATATTTATCAGTTTAAGGTTTTTAGTTTTTATTAATGTTTTTGAGATTGACGTTTTCTCCGCAATTTTGGATTTTTTTCAAAAAGTCTTTGCGTGCCACTGTTACTGGTTCTGCCGTGCCGCGGGTTGGCCACCACTGTGCTAAGTGATGCAAAATATTTACTTGACTAAGAGATAGATTCAGTGATATCTTACAGAAAATAAATTAATATGAAATGCAGTTTGAAGCAAAGTTTGAATTGACTTTTAAAAAAAGAGCCAAATTAGAACATTCAGTTTCCATCTAAGTAAAAGGTGCACAAAAATGTTTCAGTTGTGTGAGATAAACATACAAAACAAACATATAAAAAGACATCCACACAATGAAGGATTGTAATGAAAAAGGAATGTGAACTAGACATTGCAGATCTAACATGCTAACTTCAACTTTCTCTAATTAACTGTTTTCGAGTGATGCAAGATACACATACATATAAGTATCATGAAAAAAAATGAACAAAATAGCTTGAAAGAGAAACAAAATTGATATGTTGGAGTTCCATATACACGTTGGTACATAATTATAAATTTAAGTCATGGAAA
This sequence comes from Uloborus plumipes, assembly GCA_038373865.1. Taxonomy (NCBI): domain Eukaryota; kingdom Metazoa; phylum Arthropoda; class Arachnida; order Araneae; family Uloboridae; genus Uloborus; species Uloborus plumipes. The sequence continues at coordinate 54,073 of JAXGGA010007408.1, forward strand.
AAAAACGAAATTTATTCAGGGTTGATTAAAATAAAAAAATTTGCTGAAAATGCAATATGAAACAATTTTGTGAACATAATACTTCCCTAGTCTCATACAAGGAAGTCAAAAGCAGTCGGCTTAGTGTTATAACACTGTCTACAGATGAACAAGACTGCATGATAGGAGGTAAAATACATGTTTGAAATTTTATATACTGTATTATTTATTTAAGTAAAAAATAGTACCTGCAGTCTTGATATTGCAACAGTACCATTTACAATGTCTTTTATACACATAGGTAAAGTACGAATCCCATGGCCAGCAATAGAATTGATCATGACAAGTGTAAATGCCTAAAAAAATGAACATCATACAATATGCATTACATTTAACACTTAAAGATGATAAAATTTAAAACAGTACGTTTGTACTATTTAGCAATACATTTGAATAGTAAATTTAATTTTGGTACTACATTTGAATACAGATTTTTCAATTAATGTAGTCAAAGCAAAAAATAAACAGAAAACAGAACTTTAAACAATACTTTTAAATACAAAAAAAATTATACCAACTGGTTTTTGCAACAAATATATCTAGCAAGAATAAAAAGAAGTTCTGAATTTTTATTTGAATTTCAGACAACTCTTTTATTAGGCCGAATTCCCCTTTATTTGATGATGCATTGAGATATGTAAAAAAATGAGAGCATTTCATAGCTCTGTAATATCATTTTTTTAAAAAAGAATGCAGAAAAACCTATGTAAAGTATATTAAAAAAGAAATTAATACATCACATCATTAAAACCTGAAGAACATTTCATTTTACTAAGAGAATTATACACACACAGACTGTGTATAATGATTTTAAGTAATGATTATCAGTAATAATTTAAAATATTAGAAAACAGCAGAACATAATACAGAGATCAAAACATTTATTACATAAATTTTGCATTTTATCCATTCTGAAGATCCCTGAAAAAATGGGCCAGAAAGAAAATTGTAATGTTATTTTAAATTCAAGGGAAAAAAATCAATTGAGTGTGATGTCAGCAATTCCGCAATCATTTATGCTGTGAATATTCATCACGAAAAAAATAAAGAAGAAAGAAATGTTTTCACAAATGATACTGGCACAATTTTATAGAAACATAACATTTCAAAAATAATCTTACCTCAGCAGGAGTTAAATCAAAGCCAGAAAGTGTGTAACCCAAAAGTGTTAAAATTGTTGCGATTGTAGATGTTAAAGATGCCGTACATGAAGAAATTGAATGGATGTATTGGAATTTTTGGATGAGATTTTTTTCTTTTAATCTTTCATCTATGGAAAAAAAAAATACAATTAAACATTCTTTAAACAATTTTTACATTCAACACTAGAAGGAATTAAAAATTGGGATTGTGGGAATTTTTAGATAGTGGTGCAATTTAAAAAAGTTTTCAACAATATTATAAAAGCAAATGAACAAATTTACGAAAAAAAAAAGGAACACAAGTCAAAACAATTAAATTTCCTACAATGGCAAATATTTTGGGGATAATCTTGAACAATGACATTTGACAGTTTATTTTTGCTCTACAAATAAAGTGCTTGTTGGCAAATAAAACACCATGCATTCTTAACCATTTTGATTGCATTATAAGCAACTCATTTTTAATTCTCAACAACATTTTCAAACCGATTTTTGCTCATTAATTGGAACTCTAATTACTTGAACTAATAAGCACGTGTTTACAATTATTGACACACAAAGATGAGCGAAAAGTGATGTTCAGACACAAACATATAAAACTTACTTTATTCACGCATAGTGCAGTCGAGTCCCAGTAATCTGAGATAATTGAGACCAAGAACAACTAAGAGTACTGAAAATTTGGATTACGCAGACAACACAATAAAATTAAAGAGAAACTCTTAATTTTGATATTCTATTAAAAGGTAGAGAGAGAAAACAGCATGAGAGAAATGGATGAGCTCACAGATTTGTAAACATAAAAATGTAATTTACAAGTTTGAGAAAACTAGATAAAGAGAGCCTCACTTGTTTTTTTTTACAATCAATTTTTTCTCATTGTTATTATTTTTAAAACAATTATCAAATTTTAGATCTCCAGCACTCCACAGGGAGCAAACTGTACAGCATCACAACAATACCACCGTACACACAGTTTTGATAAGTTGCCAAAACATTACTCAATCAAGCTGGGAATTTTTTCAGGATGCATATTATGCTACCTAAACATAGCTCCCTCCAAGTTTCTCTCAGTCCTCTTTCTGCAACAAAGTTTTTTGGGAGTAACTAAAAAAATGAAGGTGCCAAAATAACAGTACTCTCTCCCTTCCCCAAAACAGGGCATTCTTCAAAAATGAGACTTACAAATTACCACCACCACTGACACTCATAACAATGGAAATCGTATCTATGTATTCAACTCCATCAATCTTTCCCCACTAACAGAGAGAACCATGTGGTAGACGTAATATATACATGTGTGATTTTGCTTTGTGTTATGCTTATAAACCTTTATAAGAACATATGAAAGAATATTTTTTGTATGAGTGCTAAAACAAAAAATAATTTTACATTCTCAGACATACCTTGAATATTTTTCATTAGGAATTTTTCCCATGAATACAGCTTGATTTGTTTCACATTTGTCAAGAATTCAGACATTAGAGATACCTGGAAAAATCATGTAGTAATTTCAATAATTATAAAAGAAACACAAATAACTTCAAATGCTGCAATAGTAATATGATACAACTTACTCTTTCATCAGTAATTTTTGCGGTCTTCTTTCTTAACTTAGCAGAAACATAAGATAGGCCAAACTGAAAAATTTTATAGCATGTCAGCTTTCTGAAACTTTTAAAATCTCATTTTTCATTCGGTTGAGTAAAAAATAACAATTTTAATATATTAAATTGAGCAGAATCAGGCACATGAAAACACAAACCAACAGTAAACACCAAATCAGGATTTTACTATAGATCTGCGGTTCCCAACCTTTTCTCCCTTGGGAAACCCTCCCAAAATCAGAACAAAGTTGGTGAACCCTTTGTGTAATAAGTAATGCTTCACCCCCATACACATAATAAAATTTGAGATGATTTTTTTTTTTTAGTTTTAGAAACACTAGTTTATACCAATAACAACAATAATAATTGAAAATTGTAGAAGTACAAACAGTGTTACAGATTAAAAAGATAGCTAGAAAATTATTGCAAAACAAATTCAACACAGCCCAGTGATAATTTGCAGAGACTCAGTCAACTCTGAAGAAAAAACATTCTTACTAGGATATCGTTGTGGAACAAAGAGGTTTTAAGTTTGGCGCAAATACCTGACGGTTTCAATTTTGCAATAGGTTCATCAATTTAGTTGATTCTGCATTTTTCACTAAGTGCGTAAAATCCTTTTTCCCCATAGAAACGTTGCGCAAAAGGGATTAAAAAATTGAAAATATCGTTTTCTAACACACCAATACATTTACTTGTAACACTGAATCAGAAGTCAATTAAAAAAGGATCTTTAAAAATACCTTTTAGAGAAAATGTCTCAGATTAACTAAGTGATCTTTTTTCTTTCAGTAAAATTTAATGATTAACAAAAAACGATTAAACTTGAGACTTCGTCTCAAACAAACATATTAAAATTCTGCCATTACAATATTATGCAACCCTGTTCCCACCTTTTCCGAACCCTCAGATGGTAAAGAATCACCAGTTAGGAAATGATGAAATAGATTAAGGAAATACAGAAATTAGTACAATAAATAAATATTGCCTATGAATGATTAAACTGGCCAAGAGAAATATCACTTAATAAACAAAATGAATAATCTGTTATGTGACAAAATAAGAGTAAGCAAACAACGTTGAAAGTACACAAATAAATAAACAACTAACTGCAGGCAAGTGTTTCAAGGTAGTAAGGCTTTATGTATTAGGGATGTCCCTTAGACTTTTGTCAAATGATTTAACATAAAAAAGCTCACACATGTTTGCATTGAAAAAGTTTTTTTTTCCTCTGAAACCCCTAAACATGTGTCTGCAATCAGTTTTCATTTGTACATTTTGGATCTTCCTACGGTTACTATTAATTATGTACTAGCTGCCAGGGCAGCTAGATTAGCTTCCTGCGGCATGTTGATGCATAACGTCCCCCCTCTCTAACTTTTACCTCATTCTGAAGTTTTATTTGATATAATTTAATGTTCATACGATTTCAAGACGTACCACGAACGTGGCCCGGCGTTGCACGGGCACTTCGTGCCCTGAAAGTAGTGAGGAAAATGTCAAGAAACTACTCCCCGCCAAGGCGGCTCGCTAACAGGCGCTTCACGCCTTTACTTTTTTCCTGTATAAAAAAAATCATTCGAATTATTGAGATGCTTCGCGCCTTCAAGATGGTGAGGAAAGTTTCAGTAAGTTCAGCTCAGGCGCGGATCCAGAGTGGGGTCATGGGGATCATGACCCCCCCCCCCTTAACCGACCAAATATAGCAAAAAATTGCATTTTTGGGACTTATTTTACGAAAAAACTGCCAAACCACCCCATTTTTGCACAAAAATTGCACTTTGACCCCCCCTTTCCGAAAATGACCCCCTCCTTAACCAGAAGCTGGATCCGCCCTTGGTTCAGCTCGCTCAAAGGAGAAAAAGCAGACATTGATACTCAGTTTTTAATATAAGTAGATGGCTCTTCAACAAATGAATGTTTCAAAATATTACAAGTAGCTAGCGATAAAAATACTATGTAAGTCGCCCGCTTATGAGTTTCGTGTTTGATTTAGTTAAGCCTTCATTCAAAATTCTCATTTTCATTTTTATTATTGTTTCATGGCATGGCAACCACGTTTTGCAATGCAAGAATGGATTTCATATTTAATCATTTATTAGGCTTAATCGCTTTAAACTTGACTACTTATTAATTGATATCTTCGCTAATTAAAATCGTATAATTATATAGATTGAAACTAATGAAGCTTGAAAAATTACCTATCTATCGGTACCTGGTTCGACTTTCAGTTCATTGGCGTTCAGGAGAAAGAAGCGTGACATAGAAAGATAGTTAGAAAGAAAGATAGTTAGAAAGATAGTTAGAAAGATACTCAGTTTTTAATATAAGTAGATAGAAAAAGGGAGAGATAGGGAGATTATTTTAATACAAAATACATAAAGCCTGGCACATAAATAAACTGTTCAGTCTATGCATTGAGCTAAACAACAAATATAAGATTCAGGTGATAACTTAAAAAAAGCAATGCATTATTATCATTTACAAAAATTTAAGATCCATTAACTAGTTTTCGGACATGTTATGCAGAAATGTTTATGCTTATACTAAACACTTCATGGCAACAGAATTTCAGTTAACTTCTACTATTTGAGGGATGAAAAAGTTCATTTTCAGAAGAATTTCCAAACATTACAATACAGTAAAAAAAATTTTCCATTTAAATATAATTTTTCTTTCTAATTTTCAGATGAAAAAAAACAGAAGGCCTCTCAAAACTCTGGGCTTTGGTATTGAAGTTCCGGTATCACTTCTGGTTTTCATTGAATAGGCCATTAGTGTTTATGGAATATTTTGCACTTTCGCCAATACTCTTTTCTAAACCAGACTATGCAAATTCCATGTCAGCACCTTGATTTAAAAAAAAAAAAAAAAACCAATATTCTTGCTGGTAAATTTTAAAACCTCATTTTAGCAACCACAGGACTACACTATAAATTCAGAACTGTTCAGGCTATTCCCAGATACATCGTAAGCTTAAAAATGATGGTCCTGACTCTGAATTAAAAAAAAATAACTAATCTATGACTATTATCATTATTGGAAAGCTTATACAAAATAAAAATTTCTAAGGAAAGGGGAAGAAAGTAAAAAAGAAAATTTACCTGCAAAAAGTACATAATACAGAATACTGCAACACCAATGAAGGAAAATGGCCCCAGAAGATACCAAGAATAAATTAGTGCTCCAACAATTACCAGTGGACCACCAACAACCAAAGGGATACTGTTCACAAACATAAATACTTTTCGGCAGTCATTCGAAAATAAGTTGATTAACTAAAAAAAGAAAAAAAAGGCACTACATCAATACCACACAAGTCAGTAACTTAAGTACAATAATCAATTTAGTATTTTAAAGAAAGGTATATATATCAACTTGAAAACAATCATACAATTGGCAACAATAAAATAGTTAGAGCAGATAAAATAAAGCGTGCAGACTATCTGAGACTTCATTACGATTATAATGGATACAACCGATAATATATAGCTGGTAATTCTACTAAATTTTCTAGTAGTGTAGTTTTTTCTTTTTCTTTTTGTATTGATTCTAGTTTTTCCCCCTTTTGTCTTTTTTTGGATGGTAAAAGCATCAGGGCGAATAAAGGAATAGCATGGCCAAGACAGACTAAACTGCAATACAACTGTCAATCAGTTTATGCTAAAAAGAAAAAGGAAGCAGGATAAAACTAACTGAATCAGCCTTTAGGCGGAAAGCTGCAACTTTTTTATGAGGTTTACCCACCTCCCAAAGAATGTTATTATATACCATGCCTCAGATCAAAAAATTTCACTCAGAAATTTTAACATTTATCTATTGAACAAATGCAATGGAAATACATTAAATCTCAAATGATAATTTTATTTACTAATCTAAATGAAGAAGTCTAGTAAGTATATAGTTTTTTCTTTACACAAGTTTTTTTGCGTAGGTTTTGTGCCCTTTATCGTATTAAGTTTTAAAATATATTTTTGAATTCCTTTACCAGCCCCTAGCTCCCCAAGACTTTCTCAAAAGTGCATGAGAAACAGCTCATTCTGAACGTTGCAATACATTTCATAGAGTTTGCCCACTTAGAAAAAGTGAGAATTTTTAATATCCCGGCAGCAACTTTTGTGTATGGTCTGATTTATTGGATCAAATGAAAATAAATATCGAAAATTGCAAGCTAATTTTGATTCAATGCTAATTTTCCGTTTAAATTAAACCAAAATCTTTGGAGCTAAATTCCGAATAATGCAAAATGTAGCAGCATTGAAGTACTAAATACACAACACTGAGTGAGCAGCAATTCTTCTAAATGTACATTAAAAGGTAAATACATTAATACCTCACGGTTAAGCTTAATTAAATCCCCTTTTAAAAACAGGCCAAGAAACATAGGGTCTAATTAGTCTACTTTATTTTCAGTTATCAAGATAATTCTTTTTAATAGTGTGGATGCAAAAGACTATTTTACATGAATTATGGTGGTTTAAGAGAACAGTTCCTCAACAATGAATAAAATAGGAAATTACCTGCCCAGTAGAAACATTGGATATGCAGCGTACACTAGTGATCTTCTTATAAAGCAATGCTTTCACAGCAGATGAAGCTCGTATGGCAGTTCGTATATTAATTGCATACATTAATGCATAGCACATAATTCTGACTATTTCACATAACAAAAGGCCAAGCATCCAAGTAATGCCCATTATTTCTTCTTCTCCTGGAGTCTGTATATATTCTAGTAGAAGTTTCATAAAGATGACCTGCAATCATAGTCCAAATTCGAATTTAAAATTTCATATTTATAACTGAATTTCTGCTATAAGAAAAGATTAGAACTAATATTGAATAAATACTTTTTAACAGACATACATAAATAAATAAATACACATCCCACAAGTCCCAAACACACCCTAAATTTATCACAAAAAATTTCAAACTCCCACTGTTCTTAATTCTATGGTATTAATACTTCTAGAAATATAGAATATATATACAGGGTGTCCACTCCAATCGTGGACCAATAGCTAATTTCTAAACCGTTAGAGATAAGCATATAGTTTATTTAGGAAAAAATCTCCAAATTATGAAAGGAATTTTGGGTCTATTCAATGTTTTTCAAAAAATCAAATTTTGAAAGAGTTACGAAATTTAAATTTTTATACAGCCCCCCAATCCTATCAATCATATTTAGTAAAACATTCTTGACACTGCAACGTTTGAAACTAAAAAAAAATCACTCTTCTACCACAAAAATTGACCGAGTTATGACGTTTTGAAAAATCAAGATTTTGAAGGATTTCGCATACGGTCCCTTAAGCCATCTCTCGATGACGTCATGAAACAATGCAAAATCTTGATTTTTCAAAACGTCATAACTCGGTCAATTTTTGTGGTAGAAGAGTGATTTTTTTTTAGTTTTAAACGTTACAGTGTCAAGAATGTTTTACTAAATATGATTGATAGGACTGGGGGGCTGTATAAAAATTTAAATTTCGTAACTCTTTCAAAATTTGATTTTTTGAAAAACATTGAATAGACCCAAAATTCCTTTCATAATTTTGAGATTTTTTCCTAAATAAACTATATGCTTATCTCTAACGGTTTAGAAATTAGCTATTGGTCCACGATTAGAGTGGACACCCTGTATATACATACAATACATTACATTTATATAAAACATAACAAAAAAAACAGATCAATCTAACAAAAATGAGTGCCATCTGACAAAACATTTCAAACTAATAAAAAGAAAGATTTTTCGATCAGTGGGAAAAAACAACGTTGATCAGTTAACAAGAAATAAAACTAAACTGTATGGTTGTTGGTTTACTTTATTTAGTTCACAAGTACGAAAGGCTTGTCACACAATTTTTTTTTTCTAACACAACAGTACTACAAAATTGAAGAAAAAGTAAAATCATGAGAATCTTACCAACAAAACATTACTAAATGATAGAAATTATTAGCATTTGTATCTGGCCACTTCTTCATTTAAATAGAATATAATTATCATGCACTAATATTAACTCACAAA
>JAXGGA010007409.1:0-62887 GCA_038373865.1 Uloborus plumipes
CCCTACCTTTCCACTCCAAACGTTCTCTTTGTTACTCTTTCCTATTAGCTCATGACCTTTGTCCAATAAGAGAAAGGAAAGGCAGTGATGGGGACTGACATATAACGTGACACTTTGATTTCTTTTCAGTGTTATGTGAAAATAATGGGAAAACATTATAAGAACAAGGGGAAACAGTGCTATTTTGCTGTTTGCTATGATCTTGGGGCGACCCATTTATTTCCTCCCTTCAAAATTTAAGAGAGGGGTGCTGGGGGAGGGGATGAAATGAACCATAAGTTTAAATTCAGATATTGAATAGAAGTACACTTTGTGAAGTTCGGATTGAAAATGAAACACTTCGTCTGAAAAACAATATATACCTAGGGGGAAAATAATCCTCAAATCAATCCCCAGGTGAGACGTCATATTAGTATAGCGTTAATGGTATATTTGGGTGGGGGAAAGGTTGTACTGTGCCTTGTCATGAGGAAGCCCATTTATCAACTTTAAATAAGTTTACTGTTCATTTTGTCTCAAAGAAGCTTTTTTTTAGCATTTTAAACAGTTGGGGGGGGGGGGGAAATGGTTGGGTCAGGAAGGAAGGGAGGGGGAGCTGACCAATCTACAAGTTAATGCTAGCTCACTTACCTAGAGTAAAAATTATAGTCAATTCAATCCCCAGGTTAGACGTCATAATAGTACAGCGTTAATGGTATATTTGGGTGGAGGAGGGGGATACTTCGTCTAGTTATGAGGAAACTCATTTGCCAACTTCAAATAAGTTTACTATTCATTTTGTATCAAAGAGTTTTTTTTTTTTTACATTTTGAACAGTTTTGAATTAAAAAAGAGTGGTTGTGCGGGGGAGGAAGGGGGAAGGGGGGGGGTGAACCTGACAAATCTATAAGCTCACGCTAGCTCACTTTAAACATATTCATGTTTGTTTTCTACTTTTTAGACCATCACAAGCAAGAGAACTTAGTATTTAAATAAATAGAATCTAAAAAATATCATTTTTTTCCTATACAGTTTTATTCAAAAATTCAAAAAAATATGATCCCATTGAGATCCCAATCTGAAAATTTGTACAAACATAAATAAAATACACAAGAATTTTTTAGAAATTTTTCAAAAAAATTCATTATATGTTTTTCGAGAAATTTAAATTTGAAATTTAAATTTCATTTTTTGAAAAAGAATTTTTTTATAAAATTAGTCATGTTGCATATCAGATTAAGCGGCAACTAACGTACTTTAAAATGCCATTAACCAAATCGTTCTATCTATATTTGGTGCCGAGTTATGGTCCCTTTTATGTTCCCTTATCCATGGAAAAACGAGGGTTTTTCCAAAGTTCAAAGTCTCATAAATGAAAAAATAATAGAGATAAAAATCCAAAAATTGAGACTTTTGATTACCTCAAGGGGTACAATTGATGAGCCAAATTTGAAAGATGTAAGGTAAAAAACGTTGGATCACTTGACATGGAATGACCCGCACGGGCTGATAGGTCGAAAAAACTGCTGAGCATTCATTCGAGGGTGAGCAAAATCAAAATTTAGACCCAAAGTTGAGTGATTTTTTTTTGCGATCACAATACTTCCTTCACTACGTAAAAGGAAGTAAAAAACGCAGCACTGGAATAGTTCGAATTATTTTATTTATTAATAAATAAATGTAGGTAGTATTACCATTACCAGTAGTTGGTTTAGCTATAAAAAGCAAATGGAACCATAACTGGGCAAACCAGGCTATTCTAATTAGTTTCAAAACATACATGCAATCTATAACTGAATATAATGGAAATATCAGTTATATACCTTCTACGTTTCAACACCGTCAGAATTACTTATTCCATTAACTTAAACTGCAACATTTGTATCCACATTTGAAACAAAACTCCTTAAGCAAGCCCTTGGTCCATTATAAAAAAAAATTCCCAAGTCAAAAAAAGCTCTGGAATTATCCACAATCAACCTCCTTGCACTTCAACAAAATTTAGTCAAAGTAAAGTTTTTGGGATAAAACCCTTAAAACTAGAGAATTTCTCCTCTAGTTAAAAACTATACTACTAAACCTCGTTCGTTACGAAATGTAAAACTTGAGACATAAAACAGAAATTGAATTTGAATCGAACAGCATTTTAATATTTTAGGGCGAAATAAAATGTCGCTTTTTATAGGTTTTTAATAATTTTCACTGCTGAAAATCTCATTCAAACCAGCTGCCACGGGCTGTTCAGAAAGAGCGGAATTTAATTCAACACTCCTTCAAAGCGTCGAGGAAGATGGAATTTTATTTTCTCAACTCTCAAATTTCACGCCGGGAAAAAACACGAAAATTCTTTTATACTCTTATGCACTTATACATTTCCAAAAACTTATACATTTTTTGAAACTCTAAGAAACCTTGGTTTCTAGTTTTTATGTAGTGATTTTTCTAGTGTTATACATCATACCATACAAGCTGAAATAAAATTTTTTAATTTGTGATTTCAAGTTATTTTCGTATTATAGTTTGGTTTTTCTTTTACTGTACTAGCTGCTGTTGTGGTTTCTGCTCGGTTCTGCTAACTAATGAAACATCTCAATCGCAAGAGATTAGACAAAAAAAAAAAAAAAAAAAACAGAAAACTGATTTAAATAAGGCATAATTTACTTTTTTTTTCCTCTCAGACCATTTTTGTTTTATTTTTCAGACCATAGACATGACAATTATATCACAAAGGCCACGGCCGCAAAGTTATAATGAAAGAAAATTTTATGTGTGTTATGCTTGTGTAAAAAGATTTCAAATTGCTGTTTCTGTAAACACTTTATTTCGTTTTTATGAACCACCGACATATCAAAATTAATCAAGCAATATTTATGTTTGGATGATTCAAAACAAAGTGGATATGATAGTGTAATTGTACCAAAGATGTTTTAAAATCATCATATAAATACAAAATGTATGAAAATCAAACGCAGATTTAAGTGAGGGGTGGGGGAGAAAAAAAATCCTGCAAAAAGAGAGGGAGAAAAAGTTATGTCTCCCAACTTTTTAAAAACTTATTTGGAAAAGTTTGTTGTTCTGTCATGTAAAACGTTCATACTTAATTTTCATATGAATAAGTGTTATTTAAGTATATAAGTAATAAATATTGTTTTTGGTGTTACACAACGTTAATAGACTGCCTAACGTTTTGTGATAACTTGCTAATACGATATCGAGGCCCGTTGGATAGTTCAGGTTTAAAGTGGCGTGTACCCCTTGCAATCTTTGACCTCTGGGGCCCTACTCTCATTGTATCGTCAATATAGTCGATACCGAGAATACGGGTTTTTTGTGCCCCGTGACGTCACATCTCGTGAGACACGAATAATCTCTAATCTCAAAGACACTTCTAATTTAAGGTATCTAGAATAGTGCCGAGAAGTTTACGACAGGATAAGAAGACGTGAGATGCCTTCCTCGGCAGTGAGAAGCTGTTTGTTTATTCATTTTTTCTCAACGCGGGATTGTGACATAATGTTTATAAGTTCTGAAAATATTTTTTAGTATGTTTTTACATTGAGAGTCAAGATTTTTTCTTTATTTTGAGTTTGAATTAGGGAGAGGCATCCATTTATCGGCAGTAATTGGAACTCTGCAACTTTGCCGATTATCTATAATCATCTTATTTTACTGAGAAATTGGCCAACATTTTGCAAATTGAAATTACTTTAAGGTATGCCCCAAACTTGAATTTATATATTTACCTAATCAGGGTGTCGATCTAACCCAAGGGAGAGGGATACATTTCCTTTAATAAAAGAGCTCTTTACTCAAATTCTATTTTCTACCTATTTTCTACCACCTCGTTTTTCAAGTCTTAAAATGAAAGCAAAAGCATAAAACATGAATTTGTTTCTTTCAATTCTCAAACATAAAGTGTTTTAAATGCATTTTTGGAAAAAAGATCAGCAGACATGTGATATATAGGATCTCCATTTTTCTCTTATGCATTGCCCCAAAAATAGGGACTTGTACTTAATATTTAAAGAGTGAATATATATATCTTATTGCGAAAAGGCCAAAATATCGCGAAAAGCAAAATTGAGTCTATCAAAATCATTGCAAAAAGCGCAGCACATGCAGTCATTTTTACCCCTCTCAAACAACAAATGGGTCATTCTCCGGTTACGCACGGGACATTTGCAGACTTTTGAAGTTCATAAAATCAGTGGAAAAGGTTGTGCATTCATGTTTTATTGCAGTTTTATTATAAATCAAGATTGCTTCTTGAAGTTTAAGTGCAAAATAAAATTATAATTATTGTTTAAATATGTAGAAAATGATTGATTATGTTGGTTACGCACGGGACTCAGAAAGAAAAGAAAATTCCACTTTTACTTCTATAGCTCATGAACCCTGTGAATTTAGAACTTCTATCTAACCATTGTATTTTTTTCCTAACAGCTAAATAGTGCTTCTTCCCAAAAATGCTACACTTTAATCAAATAAATAAATTAGTAAATTTACAAAATTATTGCATTTGGGTTACGCACGGGACAAACCCAAGGTTACGCACGGGACACGTCTGAATGATATTCTATATCAGCTGGAATAATTTAAAAATATTTATAATAATTGTATTTCTAATGAAATAAAAGTTATTGTCTTCATTAGCGTGAACCATTTTAAGTGAAGTTCAAGAAAAAAAGAAGGTATTTTGCATAATTAATGTTTTTTTAAATGTGACTAGTACACGATTCATAATATTTATTATTGACTTCATAATTATAAAATGTTTTTAGCAAGTGAGTGGCAATTGGGGGCAAAGTAAAATCAGAAGGGCAGTAATGTCCAAAAAATCAAATGCCCCAATTGTGCAGTCGGCCGAAGACTTTGCGAGCGTTGTAAAAAAAGGAATGACATCAACAAAAGTCATGCTGTGTTTAGATAAAGACATAAAGAGGGAGACAGTTTGGTCAAAAGCAAATGCAAGACCAGGCATTTCAAAGATGCATGGCATGAAGCATACACTTATTTCAGGCTTTGAGTTCTTTCTAAATGCTGCAACACCTGTAATTAATGTTCAGAGAAAGGCAGTTAGTAGTGTAAATATTGGCAAGTGAAATTACGTAGCTGAATTATAATTTTAGAAATACAGCAAATTATCGATTATCCGCGGTCGGATTATGAGCGATTCGAATTATCCGCGGGCTTTTAACACTTTTATTTCCTTTTCCCTTTTATTTTCATGGTGATAATTTACTTAACACAGAAAAATGCAAATTTGTCATTTATCGTTTTTAGCTTTTAAAGATATTTCTTTCATCCAATGTTCTCATTTTTAGTTATAATTTAAATGTATGAGTGGTATTTTTGACTTTTTTAAAAAGCTTTTACATATACTAATGTCGTTCTTTACCTATTTATTGGATTATCCGTCGCATTTGCTTATCCGCGGTTGCTGTGCCTCCTTACTCCGCGGAAAATCTGGAGTGGACTGTATTCGGGTTACGCACGGGACAGGAAATCAAATGCTTATATTTCATTTAATATTCAACTTTCATCAAAAAGGCTTTTGGGCATACATTTTGATAGGTGAATAAAAGTAAATCCAAAGCAGTTTCTATTTTGCTCGAAAATTAAGCTTGGAAAACAAAAAAGACCATGTTTTTGGGTTACGCACGGGACATCCAATTATTGTTTTAAAAAATCCTTCTTTTTTTAAAAAAAATGTGTTGATACTTATTTATTTTCCTTTGATCATTAAAAGATACACTATGTAGATATATTTAACGGCGAAAGAAAATTAAGTGTTATAATTTATTTCAAATTAGACAATAACATTAAAATATGTTAATTTTAAGGAGAAAATTGAAAAAACGTAATGCTAAATTTCCAGAATTGATTTCAAAATAAAAATTGTATTAAAACAAGTGTTTTATCTTATTTCCTAACGTTCAACTAACATATTTTAATATTACATACATAAAAAACACAAATACATATTTTAAAAATTGAGGTTCAGAAGGTTTACAGTGGAGAATGGCCCAAATGCTTTAAATACACGTTTTGGAAAAGTGATACCTAGACACAGGGCACGACTTTGTAGGACATTGAGCTCGAGCTTTATGTGCTGCCCTCCTCCCCCAAATAAAAAAATATAATGAAGTAGTAAAATATTTTGGATGTCAAGTTTTCGAAAGAGTATTTTTAAATTTATTTTTTATTTTGTCATAGTGCGATATGATATTTCTCCATTTTAAAAACTTTAGATGGATTTAAGGCTTTTTTTTTTGCCCTGCCCAGACATGTGATTTTTCTTTCCTTAGCATTTAAGGACTGAAAATACAACTATTATTGAGAAAACAAAAATGAGTAACGCGAAAAGGGGACTTTTACTTGAAGCCTGAATTTAAAACTATTATTACGATAAAATCAAAATATCGCTGAAAACAGTCATGAAGTTAAATTATTTAATTTAACAAATATTTTTAAATATTAGTATTATTTTTTAAACGTATTTATAAGTATTTTTCATGTTTAGTCGAAGCATTTGATACATTGAAATGAATTCGTATAATGTATTTCGACACTTTACTTCGCTTACGCTTGTATGCTCGTATGTGTTGAAAAGATCTACTAATTGCGATTTAAAATTCTAATATTTTTAAATTCCTGAAACACAACACCTTAATCTGCCCGAATGATTTTAATATTTGGCTCTCGAATCTTTTTGCCATCTATTTCGGAGACTAAGCTAAACCAGAAAGTTAAAGCAAAATGCAGGCGCGAATGTTGATGTAACGCGAGTGAGATATGAGCTAATATTTAGAAAAGTGCCAATTTGAGTCCCAAGTGAATTTTCACCAGTATTTCAATAACTAGTTAAAAAAATAATTTTCCCCAGAAAGAAGATAAGTTTTTCTTTCATTTCATCTAATAACATCAGAAAAAAAAATTTTTTTTTCATCAGAAAATATTGTGTTTATACATCAAAAATCAGATCGGTAACGTGTCCCAAGTAGCAAAGCTTAGTATGCAAACAGGTCATGCGCACTTTCTAACTTCCCAAAAAAACGCACTTGCACAAAAAAACGTTTCTATTTTTACCCCTTTGTTAATATTTTACTTCCTTTTTGTTTTAATCTTTTTCTGATTTGCTAGCCGATGCGTAATAAGCGTGTCCCAAGTTCCGCCGTCAGAGTGGTAACAATAACTCCCAAAATCATTCCCTGCACCTATACCACGTGATACTGAGTACCTCGTGGGATGTTTTATCGAATCGTCATTAAAAATTTGCATTTCTGCATCTAAAATTGTAGGTAAGATTTTTTAAGTGATTTTATAAAATGTGTGTCATTTGAGTCATCAGATCGGTAACACGCTCTAAAATGCGCAGTTTTTATTATTTTAAAAATTATTTTATATATAAGTATAGTCCTTTGTTACAAGTGAAAAAACCACGTGTTTGATTTTGGTTTAGTGCGATCGACTCGGAAATAAAAAAAAAACTTTGTCAGTTTGTCAGATCGGTAACAGTCAGAGCGGTAACATTGAAAAACAGCAAATATGTTACAGAACTAACTCACACGTTTCAGAATTATAAAAAGAAAAACTCATACTTTAGCCATATATATTGAATATTTTTGTTCTTAAAAAATGAAAAGCAATGAGTTTTAGTACAATTGCTTCATTTGTGGTTTGTATGACCTAACAATAGAAGTTAGTAAAATAAGAAAAATTGACACTGCAGAAATTAAGTTAATTAATTATTATTATTTTAATTAATTTATTTATTTATTTTTTTGTGCCTCAATTTCTTATAACTTCGCTAAATAACTAGATAATAACTAGCATGTTAAATTTGAATTTCTGATCAAGAAATTAAATTTTTCCTGCAACTAATTAAAGAAAAGCAAGCAGCAGAGTTGTGTGTTGAAAAAGTTGAAGTTGTGTGTTGTTTTAAAACAAAACAAATGTTTTATTAGCTTGGATTTGGTAATCTCATAATTTATTTTATCTAAAAATCTTATCGCTCATTTTTATTTCCAAGAAATGCTTTTTCATAATGAAATTTGATTTTTTAGCCTAATATATATATTTTAATATAATTATCTTAATTCTATGTTAAAAATGCAAGGAAATGATATCATATTTAGAGATGTTAACGAAGACTGATAGCATAAACTCAAATATGTAGCTCATATTAACATCAGATCTGTAACATTCATCAGATCTGTAACGGCTTAAAAGTGAGTAATCTAAGGAGGGGGTAAATAACTTCCTTGACCTCCCCCCTTTTATTTTCTTGCATTTAGACCCACTTTAGACTTAAAATCCAATATTAGTTTTTTTCTGCAAAAAATTTTTTTTTCAGAAAACTCCAACTTTAAATTGGCACTTTTCTAAATATTGGCTCATATACTAAAAATACTGTCATTTGTTTGGTCAATCGTTTTTCCTTTTTGATACGCGGTAGAAGGAGAGAAAATTCTCGCTTGGGCACATTAGGGCTTTCAGAGTAGTACAAAATTTGACAAGCGACTACTTTTTCGGCTATTCTTGCTTGTCGTGAGGGAGTAATAGACGTCACTGGAAGTTGCAGGAAGTTTCAGAGTAGGGCCCCTGGGGAGCAAGTGAGAACAACTTGTATACAAATCGATTTTCGGTATTGTTCCAAAAATGTGTGTAAAACGAAGAATTTTCAGAGTTAATTGTACTTGCGATTGCTTTTTAGAAAGAAAGCATGCATTTTCAAGCTGCATTTAAGCGACAGTAATATATCCTTTGCCTAAAAGTTTGATATCTGCCTTTCCCATCTTGTGAAAGAAACACACGCGAAAACTTGGCTAGCCACTTGGTATTCAATTTAAAATTTGAAAATGGTAAACTAAAATGATCTAAAGTCAAAGTATGCCTAAAAAGATTTGACCTATTGTAACATAAGGTTTAATATATACTTTTTTATTTTATAGCTGTACATCTATACGATTTGTTAAATGGCAACGTCCTACCAGAGTTAATCGTAAAAATATCGGGATGTACCACCCAGATGGGGATGTGTTCCCTCAAATTGAATATCACACAATTACGGACATAGTTAAATGTCTCTCAAAACAATAAAACTATTTATAATACACAGCTTTTAACATTTTCATTAGATATTTCCAAAAATAGAACATTGTACATTGAACATTGGTGCATAATCACACCACGATGAACCAAAGCTAGTGTAGCTAGCAAATGGTATCGCATTAGGGCTGAATAGGGAATTGACGAGTAAGTATATTTAGGGCTATATTTTTTGTTATATGATAACTGATTTCTGGATTTTAATCCGAATAGCGACTAAAAGAAAAGTAATAAAAGAGAAAAAAAATCGCAAAATATAAAAATCGTTTATTATTTTTTTTACCCGAGATTAATCATTAAATCAAATTCGTTTTAGAGGTAACCCCTGCACAGATATAATAACCTAAGTCAAACTGAAAAGTAATTGTATATGCAGTTTTACTTATGACTAGATGCTGAGATTTTTCTTAAATTTTTAATTTAAACTCTTTACCAAACATCGGAAATGGCTATAAACTAAAAATATATGCTTGCAGCTTTAAGTGTTTACTTATAAATATTTCAGAGAAGCTTCGTTCTCTATAAGAAGCCTTTATAAATGAAAATGTGTATTTATTTGACAGAAAACCATAATTTATCACACAAAATGCAAGCATTAATCAAAAGAAAAATATGTTTGAAATGTTCAGCATTAACGTGTTGACTTACTGCTATGTTATTTTCTAAGTATAAATACTTGACGTTATAAATGGCTAAACGTAAACTTATATCCTAGCAAGTAATCAATATATTTGTGCTTTCTTCTTTTCTTTATAAAGAAATTTGAAAAATGACAAAATTTGCAGAATTCGAAAGCAGAGCAAGGAAATACTCTTAACAAAAGGTTAAAAGTGTGCTGTCATTTCTCCCAACAGCTTATCTGAGTAGGTTATTTACTGGGAAAAAATAAATCATTTAATTAATTTAGGGTGAGTTCTGGTAAGTGCGTACCCTTTTTTTCAAAGTTCATGTTCTCAAGGATGCTGCTCCGTTGAAAAATCTTGTACACTCACAATTTTTTTTTAGTTATCTTTCCAGATCCTTTACTAAGATGTTCAAGCATATAATGTGTCAAATAAACCATAAGCATAGGTTTTGTGACCTAGTTTCTGACACCTACTCTAAGGTACGCACTTTCCCTACCTAGCGGGGTAAGTGCGTCCACCTTAAATTATGTGAATATGAGCAGGAAAAAACTTCTGGCACATATTAAATATGTTAGGTAGTTGCCTTGGGATAATTCCTAATACTAGAGATCAGCACTTGCTTGCATGGATGAAACGCAATCAGTGATATCCCACGTGTCTTACGAACAACTGTGATTTGAAGTTTGAGAGAGTTGTGTCTGTGATTCTTCCTTTGTCCTTTTAATAAGACCAAGTGAGCAAATGTAAGTTGTTTTTATTTAGTAATAATCACTTATAGTCTACATAGTTTATTTTGGTTTAATACATTAATCAGTCTGCGTTTAAGCCAGGGTTCGCACTTACCCCTTCTTAAATGTAAAATAAGATATGTGCGTCCGATAGCGTTCTTGTAAGTGCGTGCCCCTGTGATTTTCTTTAATTCTATTTGTATGGTAGATCGTTAGGTGACCTGAGTGAACATTTTTTTTTTATTTTGAATAAATACGGTTTTAATATTTTTCTTATTAGAATCAGTAGAAGTAAGAAAAAACACAAAATAAAGAGCAAAAAAAAAAAAAATGATCATGATATGATACTTGTACTTTTTTTCTTGTACATTGAAATAGTTTTTTACAAGGTGTTCTTAATTTTCTGAAATATAATTTATTCATTATTTCACCTTCGTTTTTTGAATTAGTTGGCTCCTCATTAAGTGTTTCAATTAATTTCATTGCTTAATTTGTGATTCTGGTTTAAATTTAGTATAGCTTATGATCGCTATTTTCAACGAAAAATGTACTAACTGATACTTAAAAGCCAATATATTTCAGAGATAATGAATAAAATTGAAATATTACGCCACATTCAATGTAAATATAAATACTTGATGGAAATGACATCGGATTTATAATCGGCTTATAAAAGAGTTATAAGCAAAATTAAAGGTGAATGACGAGAGTTGGATTTTCCACGTAATGGTACAAACTTGCCTCATCATAATGGTACACACTTGCTCCGAATAATAGTACGCATATGCCTCATGATAGTGGTACGCACTTGCCCCATCAAAATGGTACGCACTTACCCCCACCTTACTTTAAAGAAAGGGAAAGTGCGCACCGTCATATAAACAAATTTTACTTAGAGTATTTGATCAAAATACCCCATGTATGTTATTAATAGCTATTACTCAAAAGAAACAACTTGCATTTCTTGACTTCAATTGCTTGGTATGACTACAAGAGAAACTGAAACAAAACCTTCTCAATCTTTACTTTAGAGTTTTTTTGAAGACATTTAAGTTGTCTCTGATTGTGTTTCGTCTATTGAATCCAGGTCTGAATTCTACCTATTGAAATTATCATTAGACAGTTATCTAACATAGTCGATGTGTTGCAGAAGCCATTTCAGAACAGTGTTCATATAATTCCCAGTGGACGCACTTACCCCGTGGACGCACTTACCAGAACTCACCCTATTTATGATTTTAGACTCAAAAATATTTCTTCATTTGTATAAGTTCCAATGCAACTGTATACATGTTAAAGTGCGTTTTAATTATTTAGCAATTTGCCAATAAACTGTATTATGGTTGCGTATAGAATATAAAAAACCTTCTGTAACTTGCTACCTTCGTTAAGTATCCTAAACGGATAAAAACTATTGTTGCATATCTATACTTTATTATGTGTGTGGTTCAGGAGATGGCGCTATCTGGAAGATCCAAACACATCAAATTACAAGGAAATGAGTAGGGCAGTAACCGCGATAATTTTTTTTTAACTTGCAGTGTTTGCGCTTGTCTGGCAGCTAGGCGCAAGCGCTCAGTTGAAGGTAATTTTTTAATGTATACAAACAGCGACGCTTCACGGAAAAAAAAATGAAATGTATCATCAGCGCTTGTTTGAAGCAATCTTTCTCACCTCGTTTTCAACCATAGATTTAATGCTAACTAGATACCCAACAAGAAGCCGGTTCCATGGGCAACCAAGTGGAAAGTAATAGACCGACAAGCGTCCGCAAAAATTACATGGGCTGTTTGGAACATGCGTGAATAAAGAAAATAAATACCTTTGTGTGATTGATGTGAACTTTAAATCCAACGTTAAGGATGCACAAATATACAGGTATACTGCAGACACGTGTTTCGGGGCTACAAGGAGCCCCTTTTTCAATGCAAGAAGTGTGAGCTTTAGGATGAAGAATCATCCGATAAAAGCAACACGTTCGAATAAAAGACAGTGTAAATAGCAAAAACTGAATATTAACATTGTTGCTTTCATCATCGGTTGAAGATGAGACTGAAAAAAAATGTTCAGAAGTTTAGCGGTCTTTTGTCGTTTATCGGACCTGTTTGCATGTGCCTTTACATTGTCAAAAAGTGTGCGTTAAGCCATGAAGTAATTGTGGATGCATCGTTAACAGTGTTAGACATTCCTGGCCTTGAGATGAATCAAGAGGACAACAAATCCTTCTAGAAATGTTTATACACTAATTGTTTTATCATTAATGAAAAAAAGGATAAAGTTACTATCCAATAAATTGTGAAAATAAATTCTTTAAAAGTCCGTAAAAGTGCTCTTTTTTGACCCATTTTACCCCACCCGACCCTACTGCTTTAAATTGCGCTGCTCAGTTTTATGCCATCAATTTTCATTTCGGCAGAAAACAGACTTCAAAAGGTCCTTTCTTGAAAACAACTACTGACCCGACATTTTCGGACACACGAGACGTCAAACATGTCATCGAGCAATAAAATTTCCTAAAACTTCGTAGCGGAAGACATGTCATGAAGGAAAAATGAATGAAGTAAAACCATTGAAGCATGTTACTTTTTCCTTAAACTAAATCTGTAATGAAAAAGCAAAATGATTGAGAAGACAAAATGACATCCATAAAGTAAAAGTTGAGGATGATACGTGGAATTCCTGTAAACTATATTCACATGCTACGGGCTAAAACTTATACATTTTTTTTTGTTTGAAATACTTTTTTGAGAATAAGTAAAAATGTTCATTGACCGTTAAAAATATTCTTAAATTTCGTCTTTAATCCAGATACTCTTCGTATTTCCCCATGAACTTTTCTGCTTTTAATATTACTTTAACGAAAATATTTTTTGCATGTAACGATAACATACTAGTTTTATGTATAATTCATGATACGTAAAATCATAATGTAATTTGTGTAATTTGAAATTAAAACTGAAATTCCTTTTGCGAATCCATCAGCGCTTCTCGTTTATGCATAAATGATTTAACCCATTAATGCCTAACATTTTTTTCCAAAGATATTTTGTATACTGGTTACAAACAGTGTTTAATGGACAGGAAAAATAATTAAAAAAATATCATGCAAAAAATATTTTTTTTATTAAGGAAAGAAAAATCGTCCCGTAAAAGTTGCGATAGACCCCAGAGGGTACATACTTATCTTACTAAAAAAATTTTCTGCCTACGATATAGTATTTAAAAAGACATTTTATAAGAAGAAATAAAATCAGCATTTAACATAAACTGGAAAGCTGGGAAAAACTTTGAAAACTAAGCATTTTTTCTTGAGATTGTAAACGATACAATTTTTGATAAAGATCATATTAAAACTGCTACAGAACACACTTTACAATGGTTATGTGCTGCAATCTGTTAATAACGAATTGAAACAATACCAAGGAACTAATTAAACACTATTATTTGGTTGAAATGTTCCTTTTTGGAAAACTCAGACCCTTTTTTGGACCGTCCCTAAAAAGGGACGTTAGGCATTAATGGGTTAACACGTTGATTGTCACACTATGAGATAATTCATAGCATGTCGCTCTCGTTCGACTTTGAGTTAGTTCGTTGGTGATAAATTTGCCGTTTTCTTAGATTTGAATTTATGTGTAGTGCACGGACATTAATATGGATATCTGACTTCTGAGAAGGTGCCAGTAAATCAAAACTGGCTGACAGGAGCATCCAAAGCCTTTTAACCCAAATCATATGCTACGTAATTTTCGTAGCTCGGTTGTCAACGTATTAAATACTTGTGGCCATAAACTATGCTTTAAACAAACAAACAAAAAAAAATAAGGTAGTACATCGCACAGGAATATTTTCGAAAACTATTGGAAAATTTTTCTTCAGCTAATTTGCAAATTTTCTGAAGAATTGCATCATTTTGCTAGTAAAGATGTACACTGCGATGCAAAAGTTTAGACAAAGGGCAAATATATGAATAAAAAGAAAACTATTCAAAGAAATGCTTTCAAATTTCTACTGTAGGTACACAATATGGTCCCAAATACGTGTCTGGAGTTCTAAAAAATATAACTGGAACCAAATTTCGGACATTGCAAAAAACTTTTTTTTTCATTTTTGCAAAAGTTTAGACAATAGTCAGATTTTACGCAAATATAGCTTGAAATGTGATTGGTGGAGGAAAGGCGGGACTTTATTATTCGAATAAATAGTGCAGAGATTTCTGAATAAATAATCAAAATCTCAAAATCTCTGTAGTTCTCGTGTACAGAAGACGAGAAAGTTTGGAAGCCGAAATTTGAAAATGAACCTACTTTATTAATTTTTTGTCTTTTAAATCGGCTCTAGTATGGTAGTACATTGTTTTTTACTTTGTGGAGAGAAAATTCAGACATGCGTATCGATCAAAAAGGCTAAGAAAAATTATATTTCTTAAGGATGTAGGAATTGAAAAAACGGCTCAGACTGACGATTCGCCCCTTTTTCCTACAAAACTTCAACTTTGGTCAAAAACAGCACGTGACAGCATAAGTAGATGAACAACTGAATCGGAATGCATAAAAAAAATCAAAGAATTATGCCTGAGCCTTTTCGGACAGAGTGTCCCAATTAAGCCAGATTTTAATGTGAAAAGCAGCATATGTATCATCATGACTAAAAAATGAATGGTACTTTTTTTGATAAAAATTATTAAAATTGGGATATCCTAGATGGATTTTAATTCTTTTCGTGGGACTTGAGAAATATCCAATGATCATATGCTGTGCTGCTTTTAGCATTAAAATCTGGCTTATTTGGGACACTCTGCCCGAAAATGCTTTTGCACAATTCTTTGTTTTTTTATGCATTCCGATTCAGTTGGTCATCTACTTATGCTGTCACGTGCTGTTTTTGACCCAAGTTGAAGTTTTGTAGGATTAAGGGGTGAATTGCCAGTTCGAGCCGTTTCTTCAATTCCTTCATCCTTAGGAAATATAATTTTTCTTGGCCTTTTTGATCGAAATGCATGTCTGAATTTGCTCTCCACAAAGTAAAAAACAATGTACTACCATACTAGAGCCGATTTAAAAGACAAAAAATTAATAAATAAGGTTCATTTTCAAATTTCGGCTTCCAAATTTTCTCCTATTCTGTACACGAGAACTACAGAGTTTTTGAAATTTTGATTATTTATTCAGCAATCTCTGCACTTTATATTCGAATAATAAAGTCCCGCCTTTCCTCCACCAATCACATTTCGAGGGACATTTGCATAAAATCTGACAATTGTCTAAACTTTTGAAACAATGAAAAAAAAAAATGTCTTTTGCAATGTCCAAAATGTGGTTCCAGTTATATTTTTAAGAGCCCCAGACACGTATTTGGGACCATATTGTGTATTTGTAGTAGAAATTTAAAAGAATTTCGTTGAATAGTTTTCTTTTTATTCATATATTTGCATTTTGTCTAAACTTTTGCATCGCAGTGTATTAGTGTAACCGAACAGCAAAGAAGCAGTATTGTCACATTTCAATTGGCTCTAACGGCAACAAAATCTCTGTCGCCGTATTTCTGTTCTTCCCCCATTTTATACCTTTGATTTGCCCCCATTATCATCGATAAAGATTGTAATGTTTTGAGAAATCAATATTTTTTTATGTTGCTAAGTGAATGAGTCACGGTTGGAAAAAAAATCGATGAAAACTTGCATCATCTTGACGAAAACAAGGTTGCTCCAGCATTTTTTAAATCGACGAAACTTTAATAACTAAGGTTTGGGATTTACCTCAAACTTGTGATCCCGGAGAATAGGCGGGGGGGGGGGGGGAGAAAAGTCGTATCTGCACTTTTTAGCAAAATTGAGGTATTGTCACCAGGTGGTTCTTTGTCACTTATTTTACCTAAATGGAATGTTTTAAGGTCATTTGAGAACGAGAATTTTTTTTTTTTAAATCTGTAAAAGTCTCATTTGAATCTAATACATGGAGGCGCAAAACTTTAAACCGCAATATATCATGCAATACACCGCCAACTCGGCTATTTCGATCCATGAACTGCAGTTTCGAGCTTATTATGCTCTCATCAGCATGGAATACGAAAGTAGTCGAGTTGGAGGCAAAAATTCTCTTATAAATCAAAGAGAGCCAAAAAAAAAAAGGGCTTTCTGCCTTAGCCCTTGCTTAGAGGCGGTTACTCACTGCTTTATACCTTAAGCAATATCTCAGTTTGAGATCATTTGAATATCACTTTTACGCTTATCACGGTAGCATAGGTAACTACTATACTAGTATTTAAGAGAGATCTGGATAAAATTCTTTTAATATTGTCTCAAAAGAAATAACCGAATTTCAAAAAATGATTTTTTTTCCTGCATAAAAGGTGTCTTTAATATAAAAAATAAATAAAAGGGAGAGACAGAAACTGACAATACGTTAGTAAAGATGAAAAATCTATGCTAGAATGCATGTCAGCTTGTTTGTAATATATTTGAGTGAAACTTTTCTGAAATCGAGAAACAAGTGAAGAACCATTAAAAGTATCGCATTTCCAAATAAATTGTGTTCTACCCGTCAACGTCATTTAATTTGATAGTTTTTTTTTTTTTGAATGAAATCAGAATGTCTATTTACAAAACGGACACGAAATTGACATTTTTATCCGCCCAATAAATTTAACATTTCAGTAAAGCGGCTCGTTCAGCTTTTAAAAGTGAAGAGACTCCCTTCCACAGAGCTTGAGTAAATCAAAACGGACAAGTAGTTTGAGCCGAGTTAATGGCGTCGATGAAACCGCTCGTAAAATCGATGAAAGGCCATTTCTCGCACTCAATTGTCCATTACTTCTAAAATCTTTTCACTTCATGTTTTATTTCAGAAAAATGTTCATTTCTCTTTCAATTCGTGCTTTTATTTCACCTTAACTGCGGATGTGTATCTTGTAGTATTCTTTTTATATTTTATAGCATTCGAAAGACGTTTTAGTGCATCTGCATATTTTATATGGCACTAAAATTAATAGACGTAAAGACTTAATAAATATATTTTTGAAAAAAAAATTTAACCGACTTTGGAATTTCACTCCGCAAATGCTCTAAAGAGTAAAAAATAATTTTATTTATTGAACACCATCGATACTACATTTAAACATCAGTGTTGAAGTCGGCGCAAAAACACAAAATATAATCATACGAAACTATAATTCAACTATAAATATAAATTGCAATGAATCCAGGTTCTTTAATCGCATTCGCATAATGCACTACATTGACAACCAAATATTTATGTAATGGTACAAATATTCAGCTCTTAATTTTCAATGGTTTCCCTGAAAAATGTTGGCAAAATGTAGTTAAACATCATTTCATCTATAATTTTTGCCCCGACTTCAAAATTTATGTTTAAATGTAGTATCGATGGTGTTCAAAGAATAAAATTATTTTTTACTTTTTAGAGCATTTGCCGAGTGAAGTTCCGAAGTCGTTTTTTTTTTTCAGAAATATTTTTATTTTATTCTTTTTAGTGTAAATGTACATATGAAATAAGGTAATGTTTCCATCACGAAACTTCACCTAATTTTCTTAAGTAAATGCTCCATAAAACAAACTATGTGGGAAAAGAGAGAAAGAAACTATCAACACGTCTAAAATTTTAAACGTTTGACACTAAAATCTAATCCTTGTTAGTCTCTGGTATTTATTTGTGTACTAGTTTAATCAAAGCCTAAAGGCTTTTCAACTAATTTTTATTTCAAAACAACACTAGTTTCTCGCGATTCATAAGGTTTTAAGACGTACTACGGACGTGGCCCGCTAATGAGTTTCCTGTTTGCTTCAGTTAAACCTTCATTCAAAATTCTCATTATCATTATTACTGTTTCGTATCAACCACGTTTTGTTACAATGGATTTCATATTTAATCATCTAGGACAAATCGCTTTAAATTTGACTACTTATTAATTGATGTCTTCGTTAATTAAAATCGTATAATTACGTAAATTAAAACTAATAAAGCCTGAAAAAGTACCAATTTATCGGTACCTGGTTCAACTCTCAGTTCATTGGCGTTCAAGAAAAAGAAGAAGGACATAGAAAGATACTCAGTTTTTAACATAAGTAAATATTTCAAAACAATGCTATCAGCAATACATGAAGATAAAAAGACCATAGAAATGAATTAATCCAGAGAAGATTAATCCATTGAATTCAAAATTGTCATTATTACGATTACTGTGATCACGATTTCTATTGCGATCGATTTCCGCAGGTTCCCGTTATCGAACCCGGACCACTAGAGGATGGGACCAGTTGGGAAAAAAACCCTTTCAAACAACAAAAGATGTTTTGAAATCGGTCCAGGTAAGGTCCCTATATAGTCGAGCCGGCGCATCAAGATTAAGTTTCACCACTTTGGATCCAGCGCGTGTTTGTGTGTTTGAGTGGTTGTCTTTTCTTGCTAGTTATCGCGTTTTGGTAATTTTTCACTGTTAGCAATTATTAGCGGCACGTGGATTTGGCAAAGCTTAGCAATGTGCCAAATTTTTTTTCTGATAACCCTACTCCGAAACAATGAAAAATTGAAAGTAAAATTTAAGGAATTGGATCTAAAGTGGTGAAACTTAATCTTGATGCATCGGCCTGGCTAGCGGCTCTAGGTCTAGGCGTCTTTGAGTAATCTTATAGCATACAAAAAAAAAAAAAAAAATTCTCCGACGAATTGTATAACATCTTCCTTTGTTGAAGTCGGTTCAAAAGTTATTATTTGCTTATATTAAAATTCTCATATCTGCAGCATGAACTTCAGGTAAATTTATATCGAATCATAATGATCCTTAGTGGCGGGGACATAAGAGCTCAAAAAATGCTTTCAATAAGTCAGCACCTGAACAATGTTATGTTTTAGTACTATGTTTTATCCACCATTTTCAACACACTAAACACCTTGCTCTCCTTCGCTGGTGACGTCAGCAGCGAAAATAAAACAGCGACTTTTAAGATTCATTTTTTACTAAACACCTTGCTCTCCTTCGCTTGTGACGTAGCGAAAATAAAACAGCGACTTTTAAGATTAGTTTTTTACCAAACACCTTGCTATCTCCTTCGCTTGTGACGTCAGCAGCGAAAATGAAACAGCGACTTTTAAGATTATTTTTATGAGAAAGAAAATTAGTCAAAATTGAGAACAAAAGTAGTTCACTTCAGATTCGAAACTACGCTTTTTCAGAAAAAAAAAATATATATATATATATATATTTTGAAAATGGGAAATAACTCTGAATAACTTTTCTGGTTTACTTCATTTTCATTTATGAATTCATCAGCAAAAAAAAAAAAAAAATACAGTAAACTCTCGCTCATACGCCGGCCCAAGGGACCAACAAAAAAAGGCGCATAAGTGAGAGACTTATAAGTGAACAAGCCCGTAAAACGCAACATAGTTTCTGATAAGAGAATGAATAAGAGTGTTTCTATAGAAAAGGGACTTATTACTACGGTTTGACAATTACTGTAACGTAACTACAATGATAAAGATAAAACACAAATAGTAGCATACCTAATTACAAAATTCCCTTTAAAACCGATGCAAAATATATAATTGTCCCTCTCTGAACTCTAGTTCATGCGGAAAAAATGCCTTCCGTGAGCAATAAAGGCGAAATGTTAAAGAGGAAAGTGAAGAAAATGCTTATTTTTTAAGGAAAATATTTTATTTTTTTTTTTTTTACATTTTAGGGAAAGTTCGGCGCATAAGTGAAATATTTATCTTTAGAGCGACGAATAAACGAATGATACTATCATTATTTTGCTATGGAATGTGATGGGACCATTCAAAATCGTCGTATAAGTGAAAAAGGCTCATAAATGAGGTGGCGTATAAGTGACAGTTCACTGTAAATCAAAATGAAAAAAATAAATATACACATTTCTTCACAAAATAGCTTGAGGTCTTGTTTAATATGCTTCGAATCCACATGAAGGTAAACTCCACTGCATAGTTTTCAGCCCAGCAATCCCCTGCATATAAATTCCGAGGAATTCGTCCGCCCAACAAACTCGTTCCGCATCGCCAAGTAAAGAGGGATATTGAAAAGCACATGAATGCCTCTCTCCATAAATTTGAATGCATTACCCAACACAGCACTGGAGTATAAGTGCGAGTGCAATTATTCCCAAGCACTGGTACAAAGTATTTTGCTCTGCAGAACTGCACTTATCAGCCGTGTAATCTACCGCTAGTCGCGTCTTTAGTCAGATTTAATCACTAGTTTAAATGGATATTGAGTGAAAGCCGTTTGCACTCATACATTAGTGAATTGTTATCTGTAGTCAAATAATTTCGTTTTAGCTGAACTCGAGTCAAATCAAAAACATGTCCAAATAGGCATATCGTTACGAGTTACGAAGATTTATATAATCCTATGTAATAGGCAGGGCGTTTAACATTAATCATAAAACAAAAACTTAGACTTTTTTCAAATCTGGAAAACAAAGCAGTAAGATATTTGAAGGCTACAATAGAGCCTTAACGAACTGTATTTTAATGGAAATGTGTGAGTTATTTCCCTTTGTTTTACGTAGATCAGAGTTTAGCACAAATCTGAAAACTCACTTGGGTAAAAAGGTTTAAAAATAACTCTTAAAGAATTAACATATTCACTACTTCTTTCAATAATGTTTTTTTTAAATAAATAAATAAAATTAATTTAGGAATAAAGTATAAGTAACACGAAATTCTGTCAAGAACTAGACGAGCCTACTTTCCCGTACATCGACATCGGCATTCTAGCATCTGATTAATATTCTCTTAATTATCTGAGACTGAAAATTATGTCAAACATACCTTTTTAGCACTTAAAGCTCATTTCTAAAAGCAAAATATACCCTCTCATCAGATAAAATAGACACGTAAAAAGTAAATAAACAAATAAAGTTTTGTCGCACCTTTAAAGAATGTAACTGTTTTAGTTCTTCCGTAGAAAAATTCCTTAATCGTTTTCAAGAAAAAGTAAATACAAGTACAAATAACATCAAAACACATTTTGTCACCGAAAGAAAAAAAAACTCGTCCGTTAGTAAAATATCTCGAATTACATTTTTAATCCGTTGCCAGTTGTTAAACATAAATAAAGAATAAAATGCTCTCGGGAATGAAAAATTTTTGTTGCAAAAAAAATCGTCTGCCAAAAATAAAAAATAGTAATAAATAAATAAAATAAAACCAATAAATAAATAAACAAAAAAATCGTCTGCACAGTCAGTCATTTTTTCTGAGCCTGCATTTCCGCGATGTTTGCGGAGTCGGAGTCGGAATCAGAGTCCTCACAGAAGATTATTCAAAGAAGTACTTTACAATACATTATTTATCAAAACCATTTAAAGTTATAAAGCAGTGAGTAACCGCCCCTAAGCAAGGGCTAAGGCAGAAACATGCAATACACCGCCAACTCTGTTTTTTCGATCCATGGAAATTCAGAATCAACATTCAACTTAAATTTCCCCGTAGGCACTAATGTTAAGTTTTTTTTCTGATCGGCTCAACATTGAACGAAAAAATGGTTCAACTCAAAAAATGAAATGTGGGAATCAGCCTCTCCGAGATCTTTCGAACAAAAAAAAGTTTATTCAATTCGGACGGTTCACTTAAAAGCTATTAGGTGGGGAAAGGTTGCTTGAATGGTTCAATATTGAACGAAAAAATGTACAAAATGAAAATTTAAATATAGTGATGAAGTATCTTTGCCAAGATCCTTCGAACAAAAGAAAGTACGTTTAAATCGGACTGTTCACTCAAAAAATATTAGGGGTAACAGTTTGTTTGAACAGTTCAATGTGGAACGAAAAATTGTTTAAATGGGAAATGTAAATACGGGAATGAAGTATTCTTTATAAGATCTTTCCAACAAAAAAGTTTGTTCAAATCGGACTGTTCACTAAAAAGTTAGTATCGCGGGACAGGTTATTTCAACGGTTCAAAGTTAAAAATAAAATTGTTAAAATCGAAAAATCAAATATGGGAATGAGTTGTACTCGTCGAGATCTTTCAAACAAAAAAAAATTGTTCAAATCGGAATGTTCATGCAAAAGTTATTAGGGGGAGGGGGGCAGACCGACAGACAGACCGACACACAAATTCCCCATCTCAATACCCAACTTTCTATTTTTTAATTTTTCAATACTTATTTTTCTTTTTTATTTCTTTTTTGCTTTTTTTTGGACTTGGCATATTTTTTAGATGCATTAAGCGACTTTTAATGCTTCATTCATTTTTGACGGAAAGTAGGCTAAAAAAGAACTTTTTACTTTCAAAGCTAAAAGTAAATAATGCTGCAAATCCTAATAAAGTTACTTGTTTTTTATCAAGTGGAAAATGTAAAGTTAAAAATTATTATTGTCATTTATTTTGCATTATTTAATATATTACTAAATGCACTTTTTGCTGGGAATATTTTATTACTAGTGCTTGGGATGCACTGAAATTTTACGCCTAAAAATCAGTAGTGTCTTTTGCTTTAAAACAATTTTTTTATCATTAAAAAGAAACTAGCAATTTAGAGAACACTACGTTATAGTACTTTGTTTCTGAAAAAATATATATATATATTAAAATAATAGCTGCTTTAACACACTCCAGGGGATCCTATACTTAATTCTAACTGCAATACTAATTGTCTTAGTCAAGCTGTGTACTCATTTCGGAAAAGTAAAAATAGAAACGAAAATATCTCGAGGAACTATGAGATGCTTTGTTTCCTCAAAGTAAAACTCGAGTTAATCTCCATAAAAAGCATTGAGTTGTTATTTGTTGTTTATGCCGATAGGTTAAAAGTGATTATATATTCTACAAGAATACAAAAATGTCAGACAAAATGCAAAATATCTTGATCCCGATCTTGAGCTCTCAGGGGAAATTATATGTGAAATATATGTCAACTTTCTGGCCAGAGAATGTACAGAAAATGTACAGAGAGTATTCGCAGGGGAGATGCTGAATAATATCTTGCATTCGTTAGCATTGTATAAGATTGTTTTAAATGTGAAGACTTTTTAATTCAATTGAAAAACTATTTTTTCTTTCTAAAATTGGCATTTCTTTATTTTGAATTTAGATCTTTTTTTAATACTTCGTAAAAATGAGAACAGGAAAATGTATCAAACACTTTGTAACACTATCAGCTAAAACACTTCGATTCGAATGTCTTGGATTAATTTCTTCTTAAATTTATTTACACAAGAAACAATTAAAATATTTTATAGATATTTTTTTAATGTACTTTCCTTTAAGTGGTAAGAAAAAAAAAGGGTTCAGGCTTTTTTTTTTTTAACAAAAAGTAAAAGAAAGAAAGAAACAATCTTACATATTCAAACAAATTCGCAAACTTTATTTTTTAATGTACTTTCCTTTAAGTGGTAAGAAAAACAAGGGTACAGGCTCTTTTTTTTTACAAAAAGTAAGAGAAAGAAAGAAACAATCTCACATATTCAAACAAATTCGCAAACTTTAATAACATTACTGAGTGTCACTTATTTATATAATGTTGACCGGCCATTGAATGCACACTTAGGGCCCTGCTTCACATCAGCGAAAAACGCGACCGAAACCGAAGGCAGAAACCGAAAATCCGGGTACTTTCCATAGAAACACTATTTGCTCCATTTTACGTTTCTGCTTTAGTTTTCTGCTTTACGTCAATGTGGAGCAGGGCCCTTAGGGTCAAGCTTTAAGAGTATCATGGCATTGTGTGACAGTAACGTAATTAGCACCAAATTTGCAAGTAATATATTTATACAACATAGCATAACATCTTGTATTTCATTCCATTCTCGCAGGGTACCTCGCATTTTTCCAGACCAAGAGCCGAGCAAACTCCTGGTACAGTGGACTAAGAAGTGTTGATTCACTTAGAGGATCCCTTGTTTAACGTACCCCAGCCTCCATTAGTGAACACAATGGATCTTTGACCGGCTAGAAATGAACCAAGAACCCTCCGCTTACGAGTCTGATGCCTAACTGATTGGGACGCCGTGGCCCTCGTGACAAGTCACAAAGGAAAGTTTAATAATAATGACAGTTTGTGATAAAAGAGAAGGGCGGGAGGTCAAATATGATGAATAAAGTGGGACATTATTGATAGACAGCTAATGAGGGCAATTTCAATTAGGGCAAGTTTTCACAAAATTCTTTCATTGTTAGAAAACGCTATTTGCCATTATGACAGTAATAAAATGTGATTAGACATTTATTTTGTTCAAAAACAAGGAGACAGTTTTCGGTTCTGCATTAGGTCTTTTGGGGAACTGATACAATAAATAGTACACCAACATTGTGAATGAGCACCCCCGGTCAGTGATGAAAACGTATTTTCTAGTCGTTTTCTTTTTGGAAATATGTAGAAAAAAGAGTCACTACTACCAGTCATCTAAGAAACAACTCTCAAAATATTATTTAAAAACATAACATAATAAAACGGACTGTTCAGCCATTGGCGTCTTTATTTACAAGTCAGTCTACCGCATTATGTTTCACCGTTTTTTCCCTGAACTACTCTCGCATTTTAAATAACAAATATTAAACCGTAGTGACTGAATAATTACTCCAAATTGTTATAAACTAAATATACTGATTGCCAAATTAAAAATGTTAATTCCTGAAAATTAATCTCTACTAGGAACACTTGGAATACATTTTTTGAACTTTTATTTTGAGAGCGATAATCAAAGCTGACGCATATGACCCCCCATTATTTCAATATTGCGAACTACGTATAGATGAGTTAGAAATTTACCATTAAAATAAATGTTATCTCACTTTTCCCATTCCGGCCCCAAGGGTGGATCCAGAACTTTTTCAAGGGAGGGGCGGTTGATTTTTATTACTTTTTTACTATGTGTTCTGGTTTGTAAGTGTTGATCACATAAGTTTCGGACTTCAATTTCGAAACATTTTCGAGGGAAAGCCCAAATTTCCTTTTTTTAACATCATTATAACTCGTCTAAAACTAAGTTTTTAGAGCTTCAATATTGAAAATTTACTGGGGGAGAGTTCCTCAAGGAAGGAGCGATCGCCCCCATCGCCCCTCCCTTGTATCCGCCCCTGCCGGCCCCTATTTTGCTGTGTTAAGCACAAATGTCGTATCTGCCCTTTTCAACAAAAGTGAGTTATCACCAGCAGGCTTTTGTGGCGTATTTTACCTAAATTTAAAATTATATTGCCATTTGAGAACGGAAAATGTTCTTAAAAAATTCTGAAAAAGTTTCATCTGGATCAAATACATGGTGTCGAAAAACTTTAAAAAGTTATATCTCAGTTTGAGCTCGACTTCAGATACCACTTAACACGGCTGTTTTGCTGTTATACTCGTTAATATATTCTGTGAGGGCCTTGTAGCCTGAAAATTCCTTGCGACAGTTCCCCAAACGAGCAAATCCTTCTCAGTTTGCAGTAGAGATAGAGTAAATGATGTATTTACCGATCCATGCTAACTTTTGGAAGTTAATGTAATTTTAAAAACGTATTAGCTAAATACTTTATCTAAAGAAGGTTCTACTTAATTTTTAATCTAAAACCGATATTTTTAAGGAAGTTTCATTAAACATTGAGTATGAAATGGTATTAATAATTGTGAAATGGACATGACTGGTTTTGATTTCAAATGACTCAATTCTTCTTAAAAATCCTTACGTACTTGCTTGATTGTACCCTGAAATAGAAATTTTAATTTTTGTTGTATGACACTACGTCAGATCATGCTACATCATAATAAAGACAGAAACAAATCTTAGGTAAAAAGCTATTTTATTTGGATTACTTTTTGGTATAAATTTTACAATCTGTCCCGAATAAAAATTCCCCATCAAATTTGTTTTTGAACATAGCAGTATTGATTCAGTAATGGGACTGTCACAGTGCATTGGAATTAGAATTAAATGCAAAAGTTCGTTCGAAACATGTTTGAAGAGAATAAATTGTTTTGTATTGATTTGGCTTTTCTTCTTTTGCGAAATGTCTAAAATTGTTCAACATTTAAGGACTATATTTATCGTGAAGGGGCAGCAAGAAGCATAGAACAAGGCAAGAGCAAGAACTTTGGTCAAGAGCTAGGTAAGAGCAAGACATGTAGAAGCAGTAAATGTTCAGTCAAGCCATGAATATATGACCATTTTGTCAAGCTAGTCAGCAGTTGTCGTGATCGTCATTGGTAGTCATAATCTTCGTCAGCAGTCACATTCATCATTAGTTGTTATAATAGTCCCCATCAGTCATAGTCATTATAAATAGTCACAATAGTCCTCAGTCATCATCAGTTGACATTATCCATAGTCCGTAGTGAATTGTCCTTACACACACTTCAAGAGTTCTTTAAACTTAAATATTTCACTGATTGATGCAAGGCATCTTTGGATTCGGATATTCCAGTTTCCTTGCAAAAGTCTTCAACAGGTCAAATCACTTCTCTTTAGGCACGACTTAGGCAGAGGTCTTCTTTTTTAAGAACCTATGAAGAAGAAATCGAGAATTAGGAAATGGATAATTGTAAAAAGACAAATCATAACTATTTCTCATTGTTCAAGCATCTAGTTCTAGTCAAACGTCAAACGCCAAGAGAATCTTGAAGCTAGGGATGCACCGATTAATCGGTCATATTCGGCCACGTTTTGACGATTATTTATTATTGGCAAATCTTGGCCGATTAATCGGTGAAAAAAAATCTATTTTGAATAATTTTTTAATGCATACTTTCATTAAGAAACTATATAAATTTGTACAAAAATGTAAGACAAATAAATAACTAATTTTCTAAAAACCCTGCATTCTCTTTTCTCTCTTTTTAATTTTCATGTATCGAAATTGGCTCAGTAAAATTTGATAAATTTTAAAATTTGAGAAAATTAGAAAATTAGAGACAAATAGTCTCTCAGAAGCAAATTAGTACTTCTTTCTAAAATCGAAATTGCTAAAGGAAAAAAAAAAGAATGGAGAAAGTAGTAGTATTAAAAATCATAATCATGATTAATAATCGGCCTTACCGATTATCAATTGCCGATAAATAGATAATTGGTAATCGTCCAATTTGCATATCAGTGCATTCCTACTTGAAGCAAAGTGATAATTAATGATAAGAGACTTACCTCGGGGTCAAGAAGCCAAAAACTTTTCTCAAAAGTCCCTTTTTCTTTTTTTTCAAAGGCTCATTTGAATCAGAAGAAGCTTCTGAAATAAAAGTTAATAGATATTTCTCAATAAAAATAACACTAAAAGCTTATATACATACATATAATATTAATACGTAAGGGTGCTGAAAAGTTTCTGGCTTTGCCCACTTCTAGTTGCAAACTATTTTTTTGCTACCATGAGAAAGCTTTTTATCTTGTAATATTACTGTAAAAATGTAAGTTGTTTCCCATTCTATCAGCTGCATTTCAAATTTGAGGTAGAAGATATTACGGCAGAGGCTCAAGCAATTTTAACGATTGGGCAGTGGAGGAACATAATGAAGGTTTTGCTTCTTCAAAGAAATTCTGCAAAAGACATTCACACTGAAATGTCACAGACACTAGATGAGAACAGGACTGTTCTTTCTTTGGAGGAAAAAAACTTCTTAACGCCCCTCAACTGCACAGTCATGATACTTGTTTGTACCTCTGACATGTTACCTTCTACCTCAATATTGAAATAGCTAATAGAATGGGAAACAACTTGCATTTTTACTGTAATATTACAAAATAACAATATTTCTTATGGTAGTAAAAACATTTCTATTTACAACTTGAATGAGGCAAAGCCAGGAACTTTACAGCACCCCCTAGTATTTGCAAAGATATTTGCTAAGTTTAAATCTGTTATAAGGGTGAATATGTATATTAGATAAGAACAGAAGATTTATAAAAAGACTTATTTCATGTTACTTACCAGGTGCCACATCAATAATTAAGTCCCCGTTAAATGAGTATTCGTTAATCATGAAGGTCATTTTCCCAATTACAGCATCCAAGTTTAGAATAACACGGCTAACGTCAGGAAATCCATCCCCGCCAATGGCTGGCATGTTAATATTATCCAGGATTTGTTGGAAGTCTGTAGCCATACCATCCAAGTAGTTTGTCACATTGTTGGTGGAAGTGCTTAGGTAGCACTTGTAAAACACATACAAATTTTCATCCGGATCTACAATCGTATCCATCTTTAATCAAACCTGATGTAGGGAAAAGAAAACAACTTGTGAACAGTCATTTAACAGAATTGTTTTAATGAGCTGTTTGAAAGTCAAACAATTTCTCTGTTATTTCGTTTACATTACTCGCTTTTATAAATACTTGAGTCGCAACTAAAAGCTGTTTTTTCTTTGGCAATTAATTATTTTCAGCCAAAACGGAAGAAAGCAAAAAAAAACATTTTCAAGGGGTTTTATCAAGTTTTTTTTTTTTTTTGTTTTTTTTACACTACTGACCTCTTTTGAGAGACTACGTATACAAAATTAAAGTATTAGGTTCAAGTACTTAGGTATTAACTCCACCGCGGTTACAGATTTGGTGAATAAAAAAGATTTGGCGGTTTATTTGGTTGTTTTTTGACGAACGTGAAAGCACGTGAAAACAACAACCGCCAAAAAACCCACCAAATCTGTCTTTATCGCAAAATATGTAGCTGCGGTGGAGTAAATCCATAAGTACCATGTTTTATTTCCATTTTGAAAATTTAACCTCTATGTTTTTAATATTAAAACTGGATTGCAGGATCTGTTTTGGGATTACATGCATATCTCCGTTTATTGCAAAATCGTTTGCACAGCTGAAATTCACAAATTCACACAGCTGAAATTCACAAATGCGATAAGCATTACGTTTTTTCTAATATTCAAATAATTCTAATGGCACATTTTAAAATTACACTAGCTGCCAGGGCAGCTAGATTAGCTTTCGGTAGCTTACGGTAGTAGACTTACCAAAAAATCACAATAAAAAAAGTCGCAGAGAATTCGCTTTTAAGTTTACAACTCAAAATCTTTTCTCCAAAAGACGGAAAAAATAATATCTGCAGCAAAATATTGTTGTGTTAACAATCGACAGCTAGTGTTAAATTCTTAACAATGTTTTTATCTTTTACTTCCAACAATGCAAATTAAAAAAACTGTTACGCAGGTTTTCACTAAAATTTAAAAGTCTCGAAAATGCAAATATCATTTATATTTTGCATAGGATTGTACTTGGGGGGGGGGGGGTACTGAAAAGTTCGTGACTTTGCGCCCTTTTAGTATATAAAAAAATTTTTAGTTCTAACATGGTTTTTTTGCTCAAATTTGTGATCTATTTTTCCATCACAAAAGTTAGAAAAGAAAAAAAGTTTGTGCTTATGTGTGAAATACTCTTAGTCAAGGTCACTGTTATCAATCCTCTCAGAATTCCTCTCAGAATTTAAGGAAAAGAACACAAAGCAGGTGTTGTGTCTACGCAACGTTAGCGAAAAAGGGGTAGTTAGACTGTCTCAACTTCTTTTCCGAAAGGAATAGATTTCATTTCTATTCTGTGCGTGTTGACTGTGCAAGCTTTTTTTCGTAACCGCCTTTTGAAATGTCCAGAACAAGATATCTTAGTTAACCCTTCACTGCACGATTTTTTATATTTTAATGAAAAAAATCATTTGTTACCTTTTAAATAGCCCTGAGTTCAGGAAAAATAAAGAAAAAAAATAATCTTAAAAATGTGCATCAAAAATGATGTTTTAATTGTTTGTTCTATATATGGCACAAAGCACATAGCATATGCTTTGTATACCGGTAAGTGTAATAATCTACAATGTGTTTTGTGCCATAAGTGGTATAAACAAACTTTCCACTAAGTGTATTTAAACATTTTTAGAACAAAGAAAATAATGACTAAGCACACTTCTAACGGAAATGCAGACACTCTTTCTTTAAAAAGCAAGAACTGTAATACCTAGACTAGTGCAACTAACTAGTGCATAAAAATCACACTAAACTGTTATAGCAATGTTCCAGAAGGGGCACAAAGCTCAGTTTAACTGCATTTAAAAATCATAGGAATATATGAGGGTTTATTTGGTTTGTGCCAGATCTGGCACACCGTGCAGTGAAGGGTTAAAGAAGCATTAGAACAGATTTTTGAAAAAAAAAAAACTGATGCTGATTCGGGGTTCAACTTACGGTAAAATTGAGAATGTAAAGAACGTTTTTCGCTCTCGAAAAAAGGTTTCTGTTCCTCAGCCTAGCACCATTGAGCAATATAACATGAAAATGGGTAGTGTTGATTTGTGCGATAATTTAGTTTTAAATTATAGAATTAGAGTCCGAGGGAAAAAATGGTGGCCAATATTTAAAAATTATATCGATGTTACACAAACAAATGCTTGGAAACTTTCAAGACTATAAGAAGAAGGAAATATAGAAAGTCACTGTTGGATTTTAGACGAGAGGTTGCGCTTATTTTTTTTACAGCCCCCCCCCTCCCCCGTTGATAATAAAACAGCAGAAAAGTTCAGCTACGGTACGTCCAAGCAAATCCAGCTTACCAATCGCAGTATCTAGGAGGCATGTAACAGTATGGTTTACAAACAACAAAAGACTACAGTACAAGTATTGCCATTGTCAAACTGTTTATAGTTGCAATGCTTGTAATGTTGCTTTCCACCCCGATTGCAACAAAGTTCATTATGTATGAATTTGGATAATCAGCTTTTTGTTAAATTTAAAATTTATTCAGTGAAATTATATGATTTTTTAAAAATAAATTTCACTTTCTTCTAAAATTTCTGCAAGTTTCAAAACCGTATCGAAATATATATAAATTTCACCTGTCTTAACGCATTGAAACTGCAGAATTGTATCAAATTAAACTACTTAGCATTACTACTCTTTTTCTGCTAACATTGCGTCAACGCAAGACCCTATATTTCCTAAATGTAATTGAAATTTTGTTCTTTTTGCAGCATAATACTTTTGTATGGCCTCAAAATAATAACTCTTATGCTTTGTATCAAAAACAAATAATTATTTCAAGTTTCGGTGGTTATTGGGTTAAAACCAACGCATATGGTCAAAAATATATATTCATACGCGTCTGCAAGAAAATAAATACTAACAGCAGTATTATAGAGGAAAAAAAACAGTAGCACTAAGTTAAACGTAAATACCATTCTGTAATATTCGGAAACTTTAATATAACACGCACCAATATTTTCTCATGCTCAAGTTATATCTAAGAAGTTTATAGCTCTTTGGATGCGAAGCAATAATAACGCGTGTATAAGTAAATATGAAATGCTCGAATTCAGCACCGTAAATTATTGCATATGAGATTTACAATATGAGATTTTGAGACAAAAATAATATTAAGAAATTTTCCTGCTACCAAGATAATATTTTCACCAATTGCGGTCGGATATACATTTTTCAAATTTCTCTAATACAACGAGAATAATATAGTTTGTTAAACTATAATGCAATATCTCTAACCAAAAGAAAATAATACAAGAGTTTTCAAAACAATGTTTCGCCATTGTAGTAGAGAATGAAAAGATAAATTTTTTTTTTCTTGTAGAGAAATGGATCCCTATCTAAACAATATTGTAACTGAATAAACTTCACACGTAATAACAAGCAGTTAAACTACATTCATACTTAGATGAATTAATTGCAAAAAAAAAAAAAGATTTAAACAAAAGAAAATTAAACAAATATGTAAATGTAAAAATGTAATAAATGCCTTTTGGGAAAAAATATAAAGGATAAATACAACGTTAAAAAAGCAAATATGCGGGAGTACTGCAGACACGTGTTTCGGCGTTACAAGGAACGCCTTTTTGTGAGCTTATGGATGCGCAGGAGCACAGGCTTTTGTCGGAAGTATGTGCACCCATTAATTAACAATTTTTGCACTGAAAAAGGCGTTCCTTGTAACGCCAAAACACGTCTGCAGTATTGCTACGTATTCGTGCTTTTTTAACGCTGTATTTATCCTTGATATGTAAATGTGTTTTAGAGTAATGAAAAACCTTTTTTCTGTGCGAAGGAGTGATTGCTTACAAATTGTAATGACGCCATACACAAGGCATTATCTATTATATATGATTTACTGTTTGTTATGCCTAGACGACTATATCACATCAATTTCAAAAATCTGGCACAAGATTACTTGGAACCCTGAGTGTGCAATTTGGTCAATCGGTTTCTGCATATTTTTAAATGTTAAAAAGCGTCAGCTTTTTTCTGTTTAGGAGGTGTGAAACATTTTTCTATTCTGTCGCCCCTACTTTTATTGGAGATTTTAGGGATTATTGTCCATGCTTGAGATTTCAGGAATTGATGATTCCAATGATTCCTTAGACATATTTGTTGATCCTAACAAGAGTTTTGAAAGGGGGTGTTAATGTTACATTCATGTATACGGCTGGGTTTCATTATATATGTAAGATAAAACAGCGTGTTACATGAATAAATTATTTTACAAATAAATAGAGAAACCTGCCTCCGCATGTCATGAATTGTTTTCTTACATTTCAGCTTTTAGCACAAAGGTTTTTCACAATCAATTTGATTCTGAAATTTATTATTTAATTTTTTTTGTTAAATATATATTTTTTTTAAATATAATAGTAATTAATTACAAAAGTTGCACACACATCTACAAACCCAAACTTGTAGCTTAACTATAAATTTCATAAAAGCTCTTTTCGGGCATGTCAATCGCTTATAGTGAAATGCAGTGAACTCTCACTTATACACCGGCCCAAGGCATCAACAAAAAAGAGGCGTATAAGTGAGAGAGACGTATAAGTGAACAAGTCTATTTAATAGGACTAAAATGCAGCATAGGTTCTATTGAGAGAATGAATGAGAATGTATCCATAGAAAAGGGACATATTATTACTGTTTGACAATTATTGTAACGTAACTACCAAGGATAAAGAGAAAACACAAATAGCAGCCTACCTAATCACAAACTGTTCAC
The DNA here is from genome assembly GCA_038373865.1 of Uloborus plumipes. Lineage (NCBI taxonomy): Eukaryota > Metazoa > Arthropoda > Arachnida > Araneae > Uloboridae > Uloborus > Uloborus plumipes. Next base: position 33,375 of record JAXGGA010007409.1, read on the forward strand.
TTTAAGGCGATACAAAATATGTAATTGTCCCTCTCCGAACTCTAGTTCATGCAGAAAAAATGCCATCTTTGAGCAATAAAGGCGAAAGATTAAAGAGGAAAGTGAAGAAAAAAAACTTAATTTTTAAAGAAAATAAATTAAACTTTTCACATTTTAGCCAAAATTCGGCGCATAAGTGAAATACTTATCTTTAGAGCGACGCATAAACGAAGGATACTATCATTATTTTGCTATGGAATGTGCTGGGACCTTTTAAAATCGTCGTATAAGTGAAAAAGGCGCATAAATGAGGTGGCGTATAAGTGAGAATTCACTGTATCATTAAATAAACAAAAGCAAAATAATAATGAAATATTCCACCTGGGTAACAGAAGTGACGAAACTAGAAAAATGATAAAACGCACTATTTAATTTAATTTTGAATTTAATTATCATTCTTACCAGAAAATTCGCACAAAATTAGTTTATGTATCTAGCGAGTGGTGACTTTTAAACAATATAATCAATAGTGATGCATCTTTTAAAAGTCAAAGTTAGAAATATTTTCGAACTTTTAAGTAGATTAAGTTAGACTTAGAGAGACTATAAAAACAAATCATTAAACATGGCATTATAAATGTATCGCACGTATTATTTTATTTGAAAATGAATAGTTTAAAAGTCGCTTTAAACCTGGATGGATTTTGACTTACTGTCAGTCCATGAAAACCGCGCTTGTCACTCACGGACAGTTCCACTTAAAAAAGGGTAGATGGGTTGTGGGTGATAACTTTCGGAAGTTTTCAATTTCAAACTTGCATTTGCTATATCCTTTTGACATATTCAACTAAACTATGTATCTGAGATTAGCATCGTTCTGCATTTGATACGGCTCAAAATGCTTCTTATTATTATTCCCCTTATTGTTATCTTACCTAACACCCCTATTTTGGTAAGATCAGAGAAGACCTGACGCATGCGTAAATGCGCGGAATGTTTTACCTAAGAAGATCAGACAGTACACTGTTTATTTTTTACATTTATTTATTTATTTTAAGTTGTGTCACTTTTGTAGCCAGGGTGCAATATATCAACATTCTTGTGAAATAAAAAACCCCACACAGACCTAGTCTTCTCATACTATAGGTTCTTTACTCCTTGTCTTCCCAATAGACCCCTCGCTATACAAGACAGCCCTCCCGCGGACGTGCTTATCGAATGGCCTCGGTTCTCCTCCAAAGATTTAGTGGCCTATCAGAGCAAAGCGCGCTTCATTGCCAGACATCACAGATACGAGTGGTAATGTTCGCGCCGAATTGGCACCCATTGATTCAGTAGGGGAAGACGTGATTAAATCAGGCTGTTTTGTGTGTATGCCAGATATACAGTGGAAATCTTAGTTCTCATTCATCGTTTCTGTTCCATTGAGCATTTTATTTGTTTTCGCAAATGTGTGCGCTTTCATGTTTTGCACTTATGGGTGCCCATCCCCCCCCCGAAAAAAAAGTTTTCACAACCCTCTTTGTGCTTTTTATCTTTATTTTCAGTCCTCTTTTTTATTTATTTCTTTTGAATATTTTTTATTATAATTATTAGTATTTTATTTAAAAAATTCTATGCTACGCCACTGACAGTTATCATTTAATTGTAACTTAATAATATACACCGAAGGAATAAACTGCAATACTGCTTTTTTTTCCCTTTCAAACATTCCAAACACACACATACACACATACAAAAAAAAAGTAATAAATAACTAAAAGAAATAATTTAAATTAAAAAAATAAATTAATGAATAATTTTATATTCAAAATTAATTAATCGAAATTATTACATTAAAAAAATAATTTAAATAAATTAATAAATAAGTTTTAAAAATCCCGACCCCCTTTTGACGGCCCATCTTGCGCCATAATCCCGCCCCCCCCCCCTCTGTAGGCACTCCTGTTTGCACTGATAAAGAAAACGTATTTAAAGAGACTATATAAGATGAATGAATATTCATTTTTTTTATTTTGAACCTTATCTCGCTCATTGTTTTCTTCCCATTGGTACAGTACTGGTTAAAGGCATGTAGGAGGCACTAACATCAAAAACAAAATATAGCACCTTAGAGAGATCCATTATTTAGGGTTGTTAGTGGGTTCGGGCTAGCCTTGAAAAAATGATACTTCTACACATATGTGTGAGTGATCTTTATTATTTTCCGATTCAATTTGTATTGAGTGCGTAACCCTTTGCCACCCCCACCCCCCCGTCAATCAAAGAAAAATCTAAATAAAGCGGGATTGGCGTATATGAAAGAAAAAGCTCCCAGGGCTGCCACGAGAGGAGGATCTAGGGCTGAAGGCCCTGAGAGACTTTGGTTCTAGCACACATTGTCAATTTTCAATACGTATGACTTCGTACCCGTATGATGACTGTTATGACGAAACCAACAAACTCCACAAAGCTTAAATTCTGGTTGCACTAGTGCCTGTGGTATAACTTTGATATACCCAACCAAAAATTACTCGCCAAATCTGGAACTCCCTACGGACTCTTTAGGGTTGCTGTTTCCTATTTTGGTGTTGCCAATTTAGGTTTTTACAGCTAATTTAGGTTTTTGCTGTTGCCAAATTTAGTATTTTCTTGCATTTGTACCATTTTTTGAGTTTATTTTTTGAAGTTTTGTGGCAATAATTTTTGTGGCAACTGGTTTTTTGCTTGGCGAGAAAAAAAAGTCGCCAAATTTCCGATTTGGGGCCTATATCAAAGTAGTTCCGTGCCTGTTATAAAGCAGAAAATTGTTTAACCCTTTATGATCTGACCACGGTACTCAAAAGTCCCGCTTATAGTAATTTAGTATTATGAATTCTAAATGGCTGGAATCATGCTGGGACTTGACAGTACCACTCCATGCCCTTTGCTGGCATGTCGACAGATGGTACCTGCGATCGGAAAGTTTTCTTGGGGACCCTAATGGCCCGTTTGCACTGCTGAAATTAAGCCGCTTAAGTTTCTTCCAACCCACTGCGCATTCACTTAGCGCATCTTAAGGTCGCTCAAGTTGAGCGACATTTTACGATTTCTCACTCAAAGATGGCTGCCGCTTTGAAACGTAAACAACCGGGCAGATGATGAAACGTTTGCCCTGTTGAACTTACACAATTAGTGCATTGATAAATTACAAAACAAAATAAGCGCAATAGATTGGTTTATGAAGGCATGGAGGAGTGTCTGAAGAATTATGGATTCAATAGAGCTTCTGCAGAAATCTCCGGAAAAATCCAAAATCTCACCCGGCGTTACAGGTGAGTAGTATTTTTCATATTTTTCTTTTATCTAATGTATACACCTGTGTAACTTTTTTCCATGTAATTAAATGTTCTGAAATTAGTGATTATTTCCAAAATTAATTCATGAGCGTCAAGGATTTTGATTGTTTACAATTACCGATTTTGAATGAAAAAAATTCAATTTGGCCCTATTGGCGATATTTTGCGAAAAATTAACTGAATCATTTTAATATCGACGATATTTTGAAAATGAATCATTGTAAAACATTATTTTGCATTGATTCGTGACAAACTGGGGGTGTAAATGTTGGAATTGATATCTTGTTTACTTTAAGGCGCTATTTTAACACTTAAGGCATCTGCTTTGGAATTTAAACGTAAAAGAAAGTAGTGTGGCGTTTACCCCAATTTTTTTTTAATAACTGCTTTATTAGGCTTTGGAAATAATGTGAAAAATAACTTGAAATTAACCTTGTTTTACATCCTTTTGTCGCCAAAAAAGTGTTAAGTTTCTGTTGCTAAAAGAATTTCACCAATGATTCAAGTTTTCGATAATTTGAGGTACCATAAACCCCATTTTCCTCCGATTTTGCAAGCTACCGTTTTAAAACATTTGCACAAACTGATTATTCGGTTTATCTGCTGAAAAAGCAGTGTACTGAATATTTGGTGTATCTCTACTTTTTACCATACCGTACCTTTAGAGTATTTCTTTAAAGTTAAATAAATAATTAAATGTCCTGGATTAAGTAGGTATTAAATAATCACCTGCCACTAATTAAATTTGTGTGTCTTGGGAATGGTATAATTTTATGAGCTATAAATTTCCGGAACTTAAATGAATTTTTAGAAATAGTTTTTTGAAAAACAAAGAAAATGATGAAAAATAAACATACAGAAATAATCAAACTACATAATTTTGAAAGTTGAAGTCTACAAAAAAAAAAAGGTGCTGGTGAACTGGATGCTGTTCAAGTTGTATGTACGACATTTTTCATCAGAGGGTGAACCGTGTTGTTGTGATGCATGATACACAGATGATGAGAGTAGCTTGAGCCCTAATCACCTCTAATTTTCGTAGTGTGCTTTAGGTACACAAAATAAAAAATATGAGTACATTTGGTAACCTTAAAACGGGTGAATTTCATTACAATTTCTTGTTCTACTTTTATTTACAGACTCTGTAATTTTCATGATTTGTTTTGTTTATTCTTTTCAGAGACCAAAGAAAAAGACCGCAGGAACGAAAAAAAAAAAGATTTTTGGGGGAGCTCTTGCAGAAGTTTAATGAAATGCAGAAAGCATATGATGAAAACTCGAAAGAAATTTGTTCGCTAATGAGACAATCATTAGAAAATGATGCAAATTTCATTGTGATTATGAAGGAACAAAGAAATGTTTTAAAATCATTACTAAATAAATAGTACTCAATTTCATGTGTTATCTGATTTGTTATTTTGTTTAAAAGATTTTTTAATATGCATAAAAGAAGTAACTGTAGTCAGTGACTTCATTGCTTGGAAAAAAAGTACCGTAAGATGGGGTAACTTTGGGACTGGGTGGGTAAGATTGGGACAACGGGTTAATTTTAGTTTGCAGGATTCCCTGGGAGACACACTGCGTAGGTTCAATCTGCAAACGCGTTTTTTGTTTAGTCCTGTACCGTGCCGCTACCTGGCTGCAGTTTTTAGAACCAGTTTACTACCATTTTGTGACAGCTAAGCTTTATATTTTGCCATTGTTTTTCACAAGTTCTTGTTTTGATGAAACTTTCTCTTCTGCCTCAAGAACTGTGAACTTCAGATCACTTTCAAGTACGTATACACAATACCAAACATCTTCTTAAGTATCTTATATAGAATTAACAATGTTAAAAAGTATTTTGTTTGATGAAGCCTATAAACTGTTCATTTTCAGCTCTTTACGGGGTAATTTTGGGACAGCCCCAAAGTTTGTATACGGGTTTTTTTTACAATACTTGTTTTTTTTTTCAGCATTGCATTGGACAATAAAATGCCTAGAAATTATAAAAGAGCTCTTGGCACACGGCCCTACAGAAATTACACTGAAGAAAATTTGCAAGAGGCTTTACTAGCAATAAAGAACAAGACACTGTCGATCCGAAATGCAGCCTCCAAGTATAAAATACCAAAAAATACACTACATCTGAAATCCCAGGAAAAACATACCAAACCCGTAGGTCGGGCTACAGTCTTTTTGGCACAAGAAGAGGAGCAGTTTGTGGCGCACATTATTACCACAAGAAAGAGTAAAAAAAAAATGAATTTTTTGATGTAATAAAAAAAAATCGATTTTTGCAGATATGCCGTTGTTCATTTCAAGCAGCGATTTGTATGTTCAGTAAAGATCCAAAGCCTAATAGTATTAAAAAGTAATTATTTGCAATCTATGTGTACATGTATCATAACTTCATTCTTTAAATATAATATTATGAGTTGCAATTGGTACACACTCATTTACCTTGTCTTTTCTTAAGTAGATAATGCACTTATACAATATTGTGAGGTAACACTGGTAAAAAGTCATGTTTCTTGCTATTTCAAATGGAAATAATGCACTGTCCCAATTTTACCCCAATTAGTGGGGTAAAATTGAGACAGTTTAAAATATTTTTTAATAAAATACCCTTGTTCCTAGAGTTATTGTCTTGTTATATTTTGTTAGAGGAAGACAGGCTTTACATATTAATAATTTTTTCAGTAACCTAACTTAAAAAATAAAAAAAGAAACAGCGTAAAACTTTGAAAAGTGTCCCAAAGTTACCCCATTCTACAGTAAACAAACTCATAAAAAGTCAAATTTTATATAATTTCAAAACTAATGTCTCCTATAAGAGAACTTTATATTAATTGTCATTCATGTAACAATTTCAAACTTTTTCAGCTTTTATGCCAATTGTGTTGAAAACAGAATTGTTTTCAGAATTTTAGAAGAGGCTATCCGCAAATTCCCCTCTGTTTAGTTTTCCTACTCTTGACTATACTGTCGTGCTACACGCAAAAGTGGAACTTGCAGTCAAACTTAAATTCGGATACTACTCTTCAAAGTTTTGCGCCACCATGTACAAATGGTGCCCATGTAATGGTACATGCTGCACCCCCCACCCCTCCCGCAAAAACTCTGCGGCTTTATTTCAATGTGGGAACTATCAACGGCTCCACAGCATCGAGGAAACCCCATTCGCTTTCAAACAGCCCAACAACGGTGGACATCTCTTCCTGAGTGGATGGAAATTTTATAACTTCTGGCTGGTAATTTTTCACGAGAAAGTCAGAAAATTCCAGAACACATTCACAAACGGTGGACTTTTGAACACCCGAAAAGGTGGGTTATAGTCCTGTAATCCGCTGAAGAGGCTAGCTTGTACAGGGCAATAGCGATCTTTTCCCCGCCAATCATCGCCAAAATTTGTCGATTAAAGTTTGCACGTTTACCTCTTGAAAACAGTAAACTGCATAAAAGATCACAGTCACAGTTAATCAGAGCTACAGTCGAGGCATTTAAATCTTCGAAATTACAGTTACAGTTAATTTGCCGTTCCACTCGAAGCAGCGGTTTACAGTTAAGCTTTAAGTGCGTTCTCCAGTGCAAACAGCATTCAAAATAAGTGCGCTTAACTTGTAAGTGCACTTGTGATTGAGTGCACTTATTTCGCAGTGCAAACGGGGTATAAGGCGTAGGGGGGCTTAGACCCCCAAAATGTTCAAAACATTTTTATTCGATAAATATGTTTCTTGATGCATTTTCACCTAAAAAAAGCAAAAAAATATGTAAAAAATCATTGATAAATTAATTTGGGACATAAAGGTCTACCCAAAACTACGAAAGGTGCACACTTAGAAGTATATTAGCTTTGTGAAAAAATCATTTTGATATAAATAAATCAAAATAAAATAAATATATGACCATTTTCTATATTTAGGTTTAGATGCAGTTAGCCATGCTTGGTTGTGACTCTTTGTGTGAGCAACCAGACCTCAGGAATATTTAATTTCATGTTTATTTTCTAAAACAATATTTAGAAACGTAAAAGTTACGCATGGAATGAAAACAAAAAAGAAAATCAAATGCGATTGCGTGTTGGAAAGGCTACTATCCGAATTTTATTTCAAAAATATTGTTCTGTAGGGTATGTATTTTAGGTTTTGTTCTTTCGGTAACATTGGATAAAGTTAAAAAAGGAAATGTACCAAATGTGAGATGTACGATTCGGAAATAGAATTTTATAACCTTCTTACGGCAAGGTAAGAAGCTTTTATTTTTCACGAAACATTGCGGCTTTGTAATTTAAAATCTGAAAGTGTACTAAACAAGTTTTATTTATTTATTTTGAGATGGCTATCTTTTCCAAAGTTATATCCAATATATTTGAAATTTTTTTGTTTTTTCGACCTTCGTAAAATTCTGGATTGAATTGTATTCGAACCATGTGTTGTTGGTTTCTCATGTTAGGAAAATCTTAAGACTCAGAAAAGAAAGGACATCGCGAAAACAGCTGCGTAATAATAACGCCCTTCGGCTTCTGAAAATATGAGATGCAGGAAGTATAGTTAAAGAATAATAACAATAACATTATTAATAAAGATAATGAGAATAAACAGAGCTGCTCTTTGGTAGTTTTGCCCATAATACAGGGTGTTTAAAAAAAATGTATACACACTTTGAACTTCCATAGAAAATTTATTTACCGTTCTACAAAGTTAAATTTCAGGAAAATAGAAAGCTGAAAGTCCAATGTAAATGAAACATAAATAACAAATGTTAATACTGTTTAAATTGGTGACCTGCAGCATCAATACAATTCTGAGTACGAGTCACCACTTATTCTGTACATCGTATCAAAACGTCCAATGAGATTTATCTACACACTGCTTGAATCTCATTTCAAAGAATGTCTAGGTTACGTGGTTTACGTTTGTACACCTCATCTTCCACTGTCTTCGAACTTTATTTACATTCTCAAACTTCCAGTACCACTTAATAACCTGCTTACGTTCTTCAAAACTGAAACGTACGTCCCCCATGTTGATATTACAAATTCCAACTGATAATATAACATAAAAGGACGATTATGCTGGCACCTGGCGAAGAAATATAACATTAGCCTTGTAGAGGGGAAAACTACAATAGTTTAAAGTGTGTATACAGTTTTTGAAGCACCCTGTATATCCTCCTCTTTGGTAGTTTTGCCCATAATATATCCACGCAGTTATTAAAAAAATTCAAGATGTTCGATGCGTCATTGTATCTACAATCAGAAGATGATGCAGATGATTTTTTCTCAGTTTTGTTTATCTCCAATGCTTGCAAATGATGAATTCTTATGCCCCGACTGCAAGAAACATATTTTTGCAGATGCCCCCCCCCCCACAAAAAGTTCTCTAGTAAAACGTCTAAAGTTTAGTGTACTGCATACATGTTGCTGTAGCTTGTTGTAATAGAACCAGAACATTAGCCATTAGCTGACGTCAAAGTGATTGCGACTTATGGGGGCGATAGTTTGCCGCGTCATTAGCACTTCTAAGTGCCTTTTCGTTTGGAACTCTGAACAACATGTCAGTAGATCAGCGGCACTACTTTGATTATTCTCATAAATTTCTCTGATCTATACTAGAATGTAACTTAACTTGGCACTGACGTCACTAAGGGCGGAGCCAATAAGAGCTTACCAGCAGTCAGCGATCTCCTCTTATTCGCCAAGTAGGCTGTGACATTTCTGTACCTCAGAACCAGACTAACGTAAGTCCATTTTCGTTTTTTTTCGGTAGAGGGGAAAAACGATTGTCGAATACATCGTTTTTCCCCTCTACTGAAAAATGACGAAAATGGACTTACGTTAGTCTGGTTCTGAGGTACAGATTTTATCTAGCTCGTTTTTCATAGGCTAACGTCACGCAAACGTCACGTTGACGTCACGATGTTTTTGTCAAAAAACGTTGCATTTTAGTACATACTTATAATGTAAAGCGGAAGAGTTTGTTTGAACACGCTAATCTCAGGAACTACTGGTTCGAATTGAAAATTTCTTTTTATGTTGAACAGTCCATTTCATCAGAAAGGCTTCAGGCTATATGACATTACGCTATATGTAAGGAGTTATTATAGTATAGTTTAAAAATACTGATGATCGAAAAGCACGAGCGGATTAGTTTCCACTGTAGAGAGGGGCGTTTATTAAAAGTAATATTTTGGCAACTATGTGTAGGATCTGGCAGATAATGTCGCTGATTTGAAGGCCCATGAGATCGGGTCTTTACGAAACGGCTGTCTTCAGAATCAGCGCCGGCCATCTCGTCTAGTGGTCAGCGACGTCTGACCGTGATGCGGTGGCCCCGGGTTCGAGTCCCGGCTGGGGCATGGGCGTACTTTCTCTCTCTCTCCTGTCATTGTCCTTTCTGTGTGGGAAAATGAGTTATGAATGGATGCCTACCCTATGAACGAGTCCTTATGGCATGTGTGTTGAGCTTAAATCGGTCTTCCACCTAAATGGTGCTCTTAAAATCGAAAGCCGTATCTTTCCTGCCTTAAATCGAGCAGATTTCATTTACTCGAGCTCGGATATCCGAGTGGTATTAGAAACAACAACAACAACATTATTTTGGCAACTGTGTGTAGGGGGCTCTGGCCGATGATGTCGCTGATTTGAAGGCCCATGATCGGGTGTTTACACGGAACGGCTGTCTTCAGAAATTGATTTTTGAATGCGTGTTTATTCGATATTCAGGAACATAATTTGTTTTGTTGGATTTTTCTATTGGATTTTGTTCTTATAGTTGAAGATAGCTACTGATTTAATTAAGTAATTTGTAGGTAAAAGGTTATGAAGTAACAACTTTTTTCCATTACAATACAAAGGATTTTTTTTCTCATTTTTTGTTCAAGTTTTGTTAATTTTTTGTTCAAAGGTAGCACGTGCAACGCCGGTCCATGCAGCTAATTATAAATAACCCTTCCTTTGAGATCAGCGATTTCATTTTGCTTACTATTTATTTCTTTTAATTCAGTATCAGTCGTCACCTAAAAGATCAATGGAAGCGTTATTACGCCATCGAAATTATTGTGCTTATACCAACACATCTGAAACCAGGATTTTGAATTAATTTCTTTTATGTTTTAAGCACCATGCTGTACAGTAAACGTGTTATCTTGTTTATTCGCCTTTTAAAACCGATGTATGTTTATTCTTCCATATTTGTAACATATTTTCCTCGACTAAATAGTATATTCCCTTAAAACTGTATTTACGACAACTCCTATGGCACCCTTAACTTTTGTTTTGTTCTGAGAGAGATGGCGACAATTCTCCGTATTTACGCCACGTAACTGTACTGTCTGTTTGCGTTTTGTGCGCCTGGCAGCCACAAACGCTTCCATCTGAAAATTGGTGTGAGATAGGTTTAGGATGCGCACTTCCCGAAGTCTTCAGCTTTTGTTCGCTTGCTACTTCCTCGTTGCATTTCCCCCCTATTTCGCGAAAGTCAGAAGAGACTTGGCGCGTGCGCAGATGCTTCGGAGGTCGCACGAAACATTTTTAGACAGTAACTGTATTTACGCCAACTCATATGGCACCCTTAACTTTTGTTTCGTTCTGAGAGAGTTGGCGACAATTCTCCGTATTTACGCCACGTAACTGTAACTGTATTTACGCCAACTCATTTGGCACCCTTAACTTTTGCCTTATTCTAAGAGAGATGGCGACAATTTTCCGTGATGTCCGCATGCAAAAGCTTTTTCGCACAATAAAAGCTATTTTAAATTACAGCCCACACGCCTTTTGATTCTTTCAATCTAACTCCACACACCTATATCATTCTACATACAATTGAAAGGGCAAGTAGGGATATGTAATAATTTTTTTTTAATTTCTAGAAAAGGCTTTCAAAATAATGTTATTTAATAGATTTTTCTTAACAGGTAAAACGTGGTCATATTCTTATTTGCCAACCATTCTGTGACTAAGGGGACATGATAATGATGGAATTATCACCTTGATCCATGATAAAAAGTAAGTTTCAAAAATTGTCACGCATCACTCTCATCCACTTGCACCTTCAATTGTTACTCCTATTAAACGCTTCAGGCGGATATTTTTGAGGCAAACCTATTTATTTCGAGAAAACCCATGATATAAATGATTATCTCTTTTTAACATTCAGAAGGAAAATATTTATGAATTTTACTGTTGTGTAAAGCACGAATCTATTTTTAAACATGAAACACAAATTTAACACCACTGAAGTGTTATGTCAATAGGCTGAACGGAATAAAAATATTAAAATTATTGATTTCAACAAATGAAAACTTTAGCTTCCTGCAGAAAATCGCATTGCAAGCAACTTTCAGTTCCCTTCACAAACAGAATGAAATTTAATTTAACACTTCTTGAAAAAGTCAGAATTGGATATTTTATTTACTTAAACTTCAAACAAAATCGTTTTCCATAAGAAATAAAGTAAGATGTCTCGAGTACTGAATAAAAAGAAAAAAAAGAAAAGAAAACTTGGTGAAATATTTCCGGGCGATGTTTTAAATTGGAAAATTCCAATGTACTTAAAACGCATTTTATTCATGTCAGTAAAGGAAACAAAACGCTGACTCTGAGAAAATAACTGATGTTAAAATTGTATGACTTCTTTTAAGTTGTTTTTGCATAGCAAGATATTTATTTTTCCTACCTTTTCCAATCATCCAATCTGAGATAATATGAAAATAACTCATCCAAGCCACGATTAAATAATGAATGCTTTAACACATGGAACGATTAATTAATTCTCTAAAAATACATGCATTGTGACAAGTTTAGTAATGTCACTTCGTTATAAGAAAACTTGAAGTAAGGGGTTTCCATGCTTCAAAATGAAACCTCAATCCGACGCCCATTAATAAATCTGCGTGTATGCCCCAAGTAATCACGGTAAAAAATTCCTGTCCGGCAATACTGGGAAGAATGTCTAATTAAAAGGCTTGGGAAATGAAGGGGTTATGTGACAAAGGAGAAATTGTTAGTAGTTAAAGTTCAAAGTTTATTGTTGCAAATGTTTCAGCCTTTTTGTTTTCTTGTTTTGTCGATAGTGATTGTATGAAGTTGTAAAGCAGTGAGTAACCGTCTCTAAGCAAGGGCTAAGGCAGAAACATGCAATACACCACCAACACGGCTATTTTGATCCATGGGCAGTTGTTTCGAGCTCAAGAATTTGAGCTCCTTAGCCCTGAGAAGCCCCTTAGCCCTTGCTTAGGGGCGGTTAGTCACTGCTTTATACCTTGAGCTCTCTGTTTTATTTGCTTACTACTATTGTTTTATTTGCTTACCTGTATCCATTGCTTACCACTGTCCAGAGTGTATTTTCCAAAAATGTAACATAATCCCTTCATTCTCCAAACCCTTCAATTCTCTAAAAACTCAAAAATTTTATCACAAGGTTTTTGATAAAGAAATTATAAGAGCTTCAAATCTGTTTGAAATGCTTTTATTCATTTATTTATATCGAGCAATTAAAAGTTCGAGTTTTTTCCTTGAAGGTATTGACGGGAGTGGTAATGTTACGTATCCGGCACAGCTTCCTGTTCTCTTTCAATGACGTCACTGTTCTTATGAGAGCAAACTTATTTACGAATATGTGTACTTGAGGTCTAAACAATATCTAAAGAATCCATAGCATTTAGTCAAATGTCATAAAACATTATTAAGTCAACGGTATACGCGTATCTAAATCCATATACGCTAAAACACTCCGTCGGAATTCCAATACACAGACTTCGCAACAACAAGGCTAGCACAAGATCTCCGGCACACAGCTGATTGTTAAATTAGATTAGATTAACTTTGGCATAGCATTTTGTATACTGTAAAAAATCGATGTTAATTTTACAGTATAATACTCGTACAGCTAATTTTACAGTCATAAACTGTAAAATTGCGAATTTCACAGTTTATTACTGTGAATTTTACAGTTTTAAACTGGAACCTCTGCTGCCAGTATTCTACTATTTTTACAGTATAATACAGCTATTTTGTGGTAATATTTCTAAGTTTACAGTAATAAACTGTAAGATGGCTAGTTTTACAAACTTTTTGAGCTGGATGGATTTTTTATTGCTTTTGCTAAAATCTCTAGACTAAAGGTATACTAGAAAGCAGCTTAACTTGACACTGAACGTCACTACGGGCGGAGCAAATAAGAGCTCACAAGCAGTCAGCGATCTCCTCTAATTCGCCAAGTAGGCTGTGACGTTTTATCTAGCTCGTTTTTTATAGGCTAACGTCACGCAAACGTCACGTTGACGTCAAGATGTTGTTGTCAAGAAAAGTTGCAGTATAGTATAGAAAATTTATGTTCGGATTTTAGCAGAACAAACAAATAGAAGTTTGAATCTTTAATCTTCAATAACTGAAAGATATAAAAACCTACGTTTTTCGTTTTACTTCAGAAATTTTCAGATTACATATTACTCATAATGAGCATGTTATTTTGAGATATCTCTTGAAGATTTTTCATAATTAGTGTCATGAATAATACAGTGCTGATTTACCATGCAGACTATTTTGGGGCTTTTTAATTGGCTCGAAAACTGTGGAAAATAGTTCTGCTATCAGGCGAACAGCCATTGAAACTAAACTCTCATCATAAGAGTATCTTCGTTACCAATTACAGCAGTTGCATGACAACTGTAGTCAACTCTCATTTCGCGGTTAATGCGTTCCAGACTCTACCGTGACAGGTTAATTTCCGTGAAATAGAATTCTATATAGATATATAGAGGATTTTTAAAATTTATTTTTAATCACATTTTCCCAAATGTAAGTTTTTATCTATGGTAAGATTTATTATTTTCTAATTCTTCGCAGTCACCAAGAGTGTATTTGTTTGTATTCACGCTTTTGAAGGGTTTCTTTCCTTAAGACATGACATTGCTGGCTTTTTATAAGATTATAAACCTGTTGGTGCTTTCTCATTCCTTATCTTCCTTTTCTGTATCACGTAGGCATATGTTTGAATTAATTAAGATATTTATGATCTTTTAAAACTAATTTGACCATAACTGGTCAATTAAAAGGAATTTTTATTGAAGGCGAATGGTGGCTATAATTACCTTTTTGGCCATTTTTACTCAAAATTATAATTTAGGTTTCATCATTAAACCTAAGCTAAATTTGGCAAATGATAAATAAAAAAAGCAGCACTGGAATAGTTCGAATTATTTTATTTATTAATAAATAAATGTAGTATTACCATTACCAGTAGTTGGTGTGGCCATCAAGAGCAAATGGAACCATAACTGGGCAAACTAGGTTATTCCAATTAGTTTCAAAACATACATGCAATCTATAACTGAATATAATGGAAATATCACAGTTATAAAATACAACTTCTATGTTTCAACACCGTCCGAATTACTTTTTCTATTAACTTGAACTGCAACATTTGTATCCATATTTGAAACAAAACTCCTTAAGCAAGCTCTTGGTCCATTATAAAAAAAAAAATCCCTAGTCAAAAAAAGCTCTGGAATTATCCACTATTAACCTCCTTGCAGTTCAATAAAATTTAGTCGAAGTAAAGTTTTTGGGATAAAACCCTTAAAACTAGAGAATCTCTCTACTTAAAAACTATACTACTAAGCCTCGTTCGTTACGAAATGTAAAACTTGAGGTATAAAACAGAAATTGAATTTGAATCGAAAAGCATTTTAATATTTTAGGGCGAAATAAAATGTCGCATTTTATAGGTTTTTAATAATTTTCACTGCAGAAAATCTCATTCAATCCAGCTGCCACGGGCTGTTCTGAAAGAGTGGAATTTAATTCAACACTCCTTCAAAGCGTCGAGGAATATGGAATTTTATTTTCTCAACTCTCAAATTTCACGCCGGGAAAAAACACGAAAATTCTTTTATGCTCTTATGCACTTATACTTTTCCAAAAACTTACACATTTTGAAACTCTAAGAAACCTTGGTTTCTAGTTTTTATATAGCGATTTTTCTAGTGTTATACATCATACCATACAAGCTGAAATAATTTTTTTTAATTTGTGATTTCAAGTTATTTTTGTATTATAGTTTGGTTTTTCTTTTACTGTACTAGCTGCTGTTGTGGTTTCTTCTCGGATTTCTAATTAAACATCTCAATCGCAAGGAAAAAAAAAAAACAGAAAACCGACTCAAATAAGGCATAATTTACTTTTTTTTCTCTCTGACCATTTTTGTTTTATTTTTCAGACCATAGACATGACAACTATATCACAAAGGCCACGGCCGCAAAGCTATAATGAAACGAAATTTTATGCGCGTTATGCTTGTGTAAAAAGATTTCAAATTGCTGTTCTGTAAACCCTTTATTTCGTTCTTATGAACCACCGACATATCAAAATTAATCACGCAATATTTATATTTGGATGATTCAAAACAAAGTGGATATGATAGTGTAATTGTACCGAAGATGTTTTATAATCATCAGATAAATAAAAAATGTATGATAATCAAGCGCAGATTTAAGTGAGGGGGGAGGGAGAAAAAAAATCCTGCAAAAAGAGAGGGAGAAAAAGTTATGTCTCCCAACTTTTTAAAAACTTATTTGGAGAAGTTTGTAATTCCGTCGTTTAAAACGTTCATACTTAATTTTCATATGAATAAGTATTATTTTATTTGTGTGCATAAGTAATAAATATTGTTTTTGGTGTTACACAACGTTAATAGACTGCCTAACGTTTTGTGATAACTTGCTAATACGATATCCAAGCCCGTTGGATACTCGTAATTCAGGTTTAAAGTGGCGCGTACCCCTTGCAATTTTTGACCTCTGGGGAGCAAATGAGAACCACTTGTATACAAATCGATTTTCGGTACTGTATACCAAAAATTTGTGTAAAACGAAGAATTTTCAGAGTTAATTGTACCTGCGATTGCTTTTTAGAACGAAAGTATGCATTTTCAAGCTGCATTTAAGTGAACGTAATATCGTGGGGTTACAAGTGAAACACATTAAGTCAAAAAAACATAATTTTGAGAAAACGCTGATCAAAAAATTTTTATTTTAACTTCTTTGGAATTGACATAATTAAATCAAATTAATTTATAGTAACGGTAATTTTTGGTTACTACGAACCATTCTTGATTCTGGCATGCTTATTTTATATTATTATCCCCAGCATGATAATGGTAGATCATTAATAATTATCATTAATTATACGACTTAGTGTGTTTCACTACTATAGCATTGCATAATAAAGATATGACTTAGTGGGTGTCACCAGTAGAAACAGCTCATTTTTGTGTGTAAGATAAAAATCTGAAAATCAGCTAAAAAGCTGAAAATTAATAATTTTGACTTAGTGTGTTTCACTTGTAACCCCACGATATATCCTTTACTAAAAAGTTTGATAACTGTCTTAACCATATATAAAAGAAACACACGCGAAAACTTGGCTAGCCGCTTGTGGCATTCAATTTAAAATTTTAAAATGGTAAACTAAAATGATCTTAAGTCAAAGTATGTCTGAAAATATTTGACCTATTGTAAAACATAGTGTTTAATATATACTTTTTTATTTTATAAAGGTAAATCTATACGATTTGTTAAATGGCAACGTCCTAAGAGAGATAATCGTTAAAATATCTGGATGTACCACCCAGATGGGGATGTGTTCCCTCAAAAGGAATATCACACAAATACGGACATAGTTGAATGTCTCTCAAAACAAAAGAACTATTTTCAACTAACAGCTTTTAACATTTTCATTGGATATTTTCAAAAATAGAACATTGTACATTGAGCATTGGTGCATAATCGCACCACGATGATCCAAAACTAGTGTAGCTAGCAAATGGTATCGAATTAGGGGTGAATAGGGAATTGACGAGTAACTAACTATATTTAGGGCTATTATTTTTCGTTATATGATAACTGATTTCTGGATTCTAAGCCGAATATCGACTAAAGGAAAAGTAATAAAAAAGAAAAAAAATCGCAGAATGTAAAAATCGTTTATTATTTTTGTCCCCCGAGATTTATCATTATCTCAAATTCGTTTTAGAGTTAACCCCTGCACCGATATGATAATCCAAATCAAACTGAAAAGTAATTTTATATGCAATTTTGCTTATGACTAGATGCAGTGTTTTGTTTTGTTTTGCTTTTATTTATTTCTTTTTTTATTTTTTTTTTAACTCCTTACCAAACATCGGAAATGGCTATAAACTAAAAGTATATGCTTGCAGCTTTAAGTGTTTACTTATAAATATTTCAGAGAAGTTTCTTTCGAAGCCTTCATAAATGAAAATGTGTATTTATTTGACAGAAAACCGTAATTTATCACACAAAATGCAAGCATTAATCAAAAGAAAAATATGTGTCGGTGGTTCATAAGAAATGTTCAACATTAACGTGTTGACTTACTGCTATGTTATTTTCTGAGTATAAATACTTGACGTTATAAATGGCTAAACGTAAACGTACATCCTAGAAAGTAATCAATATATTTCTTCTTTCTTCTTTTCTTTATAAAGAAATTTGAAAAATGAGAAAATTTGCAGAATTCGAAAGCAGAGCAAGGGAAAACTCTCAACAAAAGGTTAAAAGTGTGCTGTGATTTCTCCCAACGGCTTATCTGAGTAGGTTATTTACTGGGAAAAAATAAATCATTTAATTAATTTATTTATGATTTTAGACTCAAAAATATTTCTTCATTTGTATAAGTTCCAATGCAACTGTATACATGTTAAAGTGCGTTTTAATTGTTTAGAAATTTGTCAATAAACTGTATTATGGTTGTTTATAGAATGTAAATAACCTTCTATAACTTGCCTTCGTTAAGTATTCTGAACGGATAAAAACTATTGTTGCATATCTATACTTTATTATGTGTGTGGTTCAGGAGATGGCGCTATCTGGAAGATCCAAACACATCAAATTGCAAGGAAATGAGTGGGGCAGTAACCGCGATAAATTATCAAAACTTGCAGAGTTTGCGCTTGTCTGGCAGATAGGCGCAAGCGCTCAGTTGAAGTTAATTTTTTAATGCATACAAACAGCGACGCTTCACGGAAAAAAAATGAAATGTATCATCAGCGCGTGTTTGAAGCAATCTTTCTCACCTCGTTTTCAACCATAGATTTAATGCTAACTAGATACCCAACAAGAAGCCGGTTCCATGGGCAACCAAGTGGAAAGTAATAGACCGCCAAGCATCCGCAAAAATTACATGGGCTGTTTGGAACATGCGTGAATAAAGAAAATAAATACCTTTGTGTGATTGATATGAACTTTAAATCCAACGTAAAGGATGCACAAATATACAGGTATACTGCAGACACGTGCTTCGGGGCTACAACGAGCCCCTTTTTCAATGCAAGAAGTGTGAGCTTTAGGATGAAGAATCAACCAATTAAAGCAACACGTTCGAATAAAAGACAGTGTAAACAGCGAAAACTGGATATTAACATTGTTGCTTTCATCATCGGTTGAAGATGAGACTGAAAAAAGATGTTCAGAAGTTTAGCGGTCTTTTGTCGTTTATCGGACCTGTTTGCATGTGCCTTTACATTGTCAAAAAGTGTGCGTTAAGCCATGAAGTAATGGTGGATGCATCGTTAACAGTGTTAGACATTCCTGGCCTTGAGATGAATCAAGAGGACAACAAATCCTTCTAGAAATGTTTATACACTAATTGTTTTATCATTATCGAAAAAAATGGATAAAGTTACTATCCAATAAATCGAGAAAATAAATTCTTTAAAAGTCCGTAAAAGTGCTATTTTTTGACCCATTTCACCCCACACGACCCTACTGCTTTAAATTGCACTGCCCAGTTTTATGCCATCAATTTTCATTTCGGCAGAAAACAGACTTCAAAAGGTCCTTTCTTGAAAACAACTACTGACCCGAAATTTTCGGACACACGAGACGTCAAACATGTCATCGAGCAATAAAATGTCCAAAAACTTCGTAGCGGAAGACATGTCATAGAAGAAAAATGAATGAAGTAAAACCATTGAAGCATGTTACTTTTTCCTTAAACTAAATCTGTAATAAAAAAGCAAAATGATTGAGAAGACAAAATGACATCCATAAAGTAAAAGTTGAGGATGATACGTGGAATTCCTGTAAACTATATTCACATGCTACGGGCTAAAACTTATACATTTTTTTTGTTTGAAATACTGTTTTTGAGAATAAGTAAAAATGTTCATTGACCGTTAAAAATATTCTTAAATTTCGTCTTTAATCCTACTACTCTTGATTTGTATTTCCCGATGAACTTTTCTGCTTTTAATATTACTTTAACGAAAATATTTTTTGCATGTAACGATAACATACTAGTTTTATGTATAATTCATTATACGTAAAATTATACTGTAATTTGTGTAATTTGAAATTAAAACTGAAATTCCTTTTGCGAATCCATCAGCGCTTCTCGTTTATGCATAAATGATTTAACCCATTAATGCCTGACATTTTTTCCCAAAGATATTTTGTATACTGGTTACAAACAGTGTTTAATGGACAGGAAAAATAATTAAAAAAATATCATGCAAAAAATAATTTTTTTATTAAGGAAAGAAAAATCGTCCTGTAAAAGTTACGATAGACCCCAGAGGGTACATACATTATCTTACTAAAAAAATTTTCTGCCTACGATATAGTATTTAAAAAGACATTTTATAAGAAGAAATAAAATCAGCATTTAACATAAACTGGGAAGCTGGGAATAACTTTGAAAACTTAGCTTTTTTCTTGAGATTGTGAACGATACAATTTTTGATAAAGATCATATTAAAACTGCTACAGAACACACTTTACAATGGTTATGTGCTGCAATCTGTTAATAACGAATTGAAACAATACCAAGGTACTAATTGAACACTTATATTAGGTTGAAATGTTCATGTTTGGGAAATTCAGACTCTTTTTCGGACCGTCCCTAAAAAGAGACGCTAGGCATTAATGGCAATAACACGTTGATTGTCACACTTTGCGATAATTCATAGCATGTCGCTCTCGTTCGACTTTGAGTTAGTTGAATTTGATTTGAATTCATGTGTAATTCACTGACATTAATATGGATATCTGACTTCTGAGAAGGTGCCAGTAAATCAAAACTAGCTGACAGGAGCATCCAAAGCCTTTTAACCCAATCATATGCTACGTAATTTTCGTAGCTCGGCAGTCAACGTGTTAAATGTTTGTGGACATAAACTATACTTAAAAAAAATAAATAAATAAAAAAAAAGGTGATACATCGCACAGAAATATTTTAGAAAATTATTAAAAAGTTTTTCTTCAGTTCATTTGCAAATTTTCTGAAGAATTACATCATTTTGCTAGTACAGATGTATTAGTGTAACCGAAGAGCAAGGAAGCAGTATTGTTACATTTCAGTTGGCTCTAACGGCAACAAAATCTCTGTCGCCGTATTTCTGTTCTTCCCCCATTTTATACCTTTGATTTGCCCCCATTATCATCGATAAAGATTGTAATGTTTTGAGAAATCAATATTTTTTTATGTTGCTAAGTGAATGAGTCACGGTTGGAAAAAAAATCGATGAAAACTTGCATCATCTTGACGAAAACAAGGTTGCTCCAGCATTTTTTAAATCGACGAAACAAAACAACCACCTTAAATTTACAAAACCTCCACCACAATATAACCTTCTACAATTTTTTTTTTTTTTTTCTAACATATAAACATCACAAAAACTAACCCATATTAAAATACCCCCTTATTTACAATACACACCAACAAAAACCCACCATTACATAAAACCATTAAATAATCTAACTCTCACAAATAAAAAACAACCCCACAATAAATAAACAAATACACACAACCAATTACTTCTCCCACCAAAACCACCCCTCCCAACACACCATAACCCCCTCCTCCACTCAAAAACTCACACATACCCATCCTAAACTCTCCAACATACAATCACACAACACTCAATTCAACCTCCCTAATATCATATTCTTCCCCCAAAAAACAACCACCACCACTCTCTCCCCCCCCACAAATTTTCAAACATCCCAAATCCCAATCAACTTTCTAACACAATAAAAAACCAACCTCCCACAAACTCATAAATCTCTCCAAATCACACCATAACTCAACACCCATAATCCACTTTCACATCCAAACCACTACAAACCTCTTCCACATTCACACCAAACAAAAACACAATAACCACCTAACAAACACCTAAAACTCATCCCAACATTAAAAAAAAAAACAATCCAACATTATATCAAATACTTCACCCAAAAACAATACACACTTTCTATCCCTCCCCATCCCACTAAAACCCTCATCACCACACATCACTCCATCACATACCTTCAATAAAATACAACAAATCTACCAAAAAACATTCCAACTACTCCCCCCCCTATCCTAACCACCAACACCTACACTCCCAAACCCCCACCTAATATAAACCCCTTACCACCCTACCCAAACACATCACTAAAAAATAAAAAAAATCCATCCAAACCTCCATACACAAACCCCCCTTCCCTCCCCAATCCAAAAAACACCTACACCCAAAACACACCACCACAAACCCAAAACCCTACCTCATCTATACCTCCAAAACACCCCTATCCTCTCACCAACCCCTTATCAATCTACCCACCCCCATTCCCTACTAAATCTCCTTAACCATTACTACTAATACCCCCCTCACTACCCAAACTCATCTTCCCAAACACTCCCACCCAATACCCCAACCAACACCCACAAAACTCAACATAAAAAAACCCTCCCCCATAACCAAACCCCACAAACCCAACCTCTCAAAACAAACCCCCACCCATCTTCAGTATACCACAATACTACAACAAAAACACAACCAACCACTCAACTACCTTCCTAAACTATCCACATCCAAAACAAATTCCACCCACAACCACTCCTACCCTCAACCACCCAAAAAAAAATCACCCCCCATAACCCTCCAAATTCCAACCCACCTCCCCATCACACCCTCTACCCACACAAAACAAAACAATCCCCCCCACCCTAACACCAAACCCACACTCCTATAATCCTACTCCCCTACCCCCCCCTCCCTACTAACACACCTCCCGCACACCAACACACACAACCCCAACACCCAATCGCCATCCACTTAAGTCAAAATCCACTCCAAACTCCACCATCCCCCCCAATCCACCCCCTAACAAACATACCATGACCCCCACAAACCACACAAACCAATAGACCCCACTAATACTCCCTCGACCCCAGTAATTCCCCCCCATATAACCACGACCCAAACCACCCACACCAGTAAAATCCTCCTCAACCCCCAAAACATAAACGCCATAATACACTCGTTATATCCCCTCTTCCACCCCAACAAAAAACCAAAAACTTTCAAAATCTCTTATCGATGCACTCTACTAAAAAAAAAACGTCTCCCACAAAATACAAAAAAACAAAAACTATACGACCATACCAACATCCACATTACCATAGAAACCCGCCCTCCCCCATAACCCACACCAGTGAAAAACCTACTACCATCTGATGCCACCCGCCCCTCCACGATATTGTATCCCCTGCCCTCTCGCCTCTCCACACACCCCCCTAGCACCACGCCAAACCACCCTAACATCCCACCACACACACAATAACTAACATTAACAAACAAATGTATACACTATAACCATGCCCTCACCCTTTAAAATCCACAATAACAAACCCCTCCACCCACACTAAACAACTCGCAAGACACCCTTAAAACCTACGCCAGCTTTCCTATTTCAGCATCTAAACGAATTTATAAATCAACGTAACCCCAACCGAAAAGCCCCCAAGACACTACAATAGTAAAATCCATAATCGCACCGCCCCGTAATATAACCCCCTTCGAGACACAAACACAAAGACACTTGCCCCCATCTCAAACCAAATCCACTAAAACAGCAATACACACAACGCTAACGAAGCCCCACTACAACAAACTCCAACCCCCACCCTGTCCTCAATCCCTCCAACTCCCAGACACACTTATACCATGTTAATCTTCAAGACCTACAAGTTCTATAACCTTCTCCTTCAACTCCTTCCCACTCCCCTCACCAGACCTCAAAAACGACTCCTACTGCGCAAACCCCACCCACCAAACACCAACCATGTCGTCTCATGCCCCTACCCACTCCCATCCAACGCAACTCCCTCTCACTCCAACCCAAACCTCCCATGACCCAAAAACCTCAACCATATCACCTGTCGAACACAAACTCGACTCAAACATCCCTTTTATCGCTTAACCCCCGCCCCCTTCCCCCCTCCCCCTGTATTCCCCCCCAATTACCCCCCCCAAACCCCCCCCCGAAAAAAATCACCCACTGTACCCTTTCTACAGCTCTAAGGTAACCACCAAACCACCCCCCCACGAACCTCCTGAGATACACCCACCCACCAGATAATCCTAAAATTAATCGCCCTAAAAGCAACTAAATCCACCAACTCGACGCCAACACCAAAATGCCTAACCATTTTTCACAAAAACACAATGCAACCAAATATACAATTTTGCATTTCCTGACTCTCGCCACCAAATCATCAAACAAATATGAATCAATACCGCCATAACATAAATGCTAAAACATAAAGCCGCCCCACACAAAACACATACCCGAAGAACTCCCCAATCGCACACAACTCATATATTCATCTGTGCCTCCTGCGGTCGACAGTAACCCTACCAAAACTGCAACAAACAACCAACACCCCCCTAATCAAGCACCGAACTCAATTACAACCCTACATCATCTACAAAACACGAACCATGTTACCAATAAACATGGAAAACAAAAAAATACCACCCCAAATGCGCATTCGCCGACTGCTATTTACTACATCTCATACCAAGCACCATCGCCACTCCCCACAACTGTTACCTCATACCCTTTCATCCATAAACACCAGTCTACTCTCATACGCCATTTACGTCATCAGTCTAACCCATCAACACAGCTCTTATACGTCTTTCATTTAGAAACAACACACCAAGCTCTCCAACTCTATGTGATTGCTCCCTCTCCAACAAAGAGCCCACTCTACATAAAGTTACATAGTATTACATATTTTTATAAAAACTTAAAATAGCAAAATTAAGCGAACGCAAAGAAAAACTTTGCATCAACTACGAAACCACTCAGTATAAAGTAGACAAAAAGAATCATTAGTCTTAAATATAATATACATATATATATATCATATATAAATATATAATCTATTATGTTCTAATAAATACTTCCAACTGACGGCGTGTTGCTGGTGACAGTAATAATTGAGCAACAATTTGTATTATACTCCACCTTCGTTTTTTTTCCCCTGAACTGAAAGAACTCAAAACACACCGCTTTGACGATTTTTAAAATGTCGCCAAATTTTTGCGTAACTGTTTTGGGATACCTAGGATAATTTTGCTCCCCTCCTTACTTTATGAAAATACATTAAGTATTATTATGTCACTAATTTTTGTCACAGAGAAATGGAAATCAAATGTTGAGATACTATTGCTGACCATAAAATGACGTTAAAATTTTTTATTCTAAATGATTTCGAAATTAATAGGGAACATTTAGCAATTATTTATGCAAAAATGCAAATTAATGGTAATTTTAGTCTTGTTTAAGGGTTTTATTAATTTAGTATGTGGATTACTTTACTTTTTGACATAATTTTAAAAAGGTTTTTAATGGATACATACGGAATCGGAAAACAAAAGAAAAAAAAATACGTAATAATACTTTACTTTTTACACGACATAACCAAAATAAAATAAAACAATTATTATCTGATATTTATCGACTGCGGCAAAATCTCAATCATCGATATAATGCTCCAACTTTTCAAATGTGGGAGTATTATATCGATGATTGAGATTTTGCCGCCAGTCGATCAGATAATAATTGTCAGATAATAATTGTCAGATAATAATTGTTTTATTTTGGTTATGTCGTGCAAAAAGTAAAGTATTATTACGTAGTCTTTGGCACAAAAACTGGCGTCAGTTGAAAAAAATCGAGGAGAATCTCAGTTATTGAAATCTTGCAGCAAATTTGGCAAAATTCCAGTTCAATCGGATACCAAGAAACTGCCCTATTGTAAGTACCCAGAGAAAGTGACCAATCAACGCAAAAATATTTAAGAAATACCGTTAAGTTGTATTTAAAGCTCCATCAAATTGGAAAAAAATGAACCTAATCCAGTTGCCAATCTCTTCAAGCGATTACGTTACCGATACTCTAAATCACATATTTACAAAACTCGAGAAAATAATTGATGCAGTGAACAATCTACTAATAAAGGAGTACAATTTATTCTACAAAATAATATTTGCGCGTTTCAAAGCACAATAAAAACACATTGTCTTAATGATAAATATTATACTTACAACTAAGACTACAAAATGTTTTAAAATACAAATCATAGTAAAAGCTCGTTTGCCTACTGACGCGCATTCGTTTCCAATGTCTACTCGTATGTAAAAGCCTTTATATTAACCACGAAGCTGGAAAAAAATTACTTTTTGATTTGACTTGAGAAAAGCCTTGAACATTTAATGCGAAAAGCGGAAATGATACACGCAATTCTACCTATCGACAGGGAGTTGAGATGATGCAATAAATACTGAATTAGTTTGATAGAAGCCTTCGCGGATTTATGCGAAAAATGTACCTTAAATTGGAATGAAAAAGCGCTACCAATCGAACTTTTTCGAATATCGTTATAAATTATAGCCTATATGTTATTCTGATGCATAAGCTACATTATGGTAAAAGTTTCATTGAAATCCGTTCAGTAGTTTTTGCGTGAAAGAGGAACAAACATCCAAACATCCAAACATCCAAACATCCAAACATCCAAACTTTCGCATTTATAATAGTAGTAAGATTGAAAAATGGGAAACAGCTCTGTGAATAACTTTTCTCGTTTACTTCGTTTTTAGCCTACTTTCCCGTTAAAAATAAAAGAGACGAAAAAAGCATTAAAATTGGCTTAATGCATCTAAAAAATGTCGCCAAGTACAAAAAATATCGCCAAGTCCAAAAAATATCGCCAAGTAAAAAAAAATATCGCCAAGTAAAAAAAAGTCAAAAAGAAACAAAACAATGAAATAAATATCGAAAAATTAAAAATTTGAAAGTAGGGTATTGAGATGGGGAATTTGTGTGTCGGTCTGTCGGTCGGTCTGTCGGTCTGTCGGTCTGTCTGTCCCCCCCTAATAACTTTTGAATGAACATTCCGATTTGGACGAACTTTTTTTTGTTGGAAAGATCTCGGCGAGTACAGCTCATTCCCATATTTGATTTTTTGATTTGAACAATTTTTGGTTCAACTTTGAGCCGTTCAAACAACCGGTCCCGCGATACTAACTTTTGAATGAACAGTCCGATTTGAACAAACTTTTTTTTGTTCGAAAGATCTTTTCAAGGATACTTCATTCCCGTATCTACATTTTCGATTTGAACAATTTTTCGTTCAACATTGAACCGTTCAAACAAGCTCTCACCCCTAATAACTTTTGAGTGAACCGTCCGATTTAAACAAACTTTTTTTTGTTCGAAAGATCTCGGCAAGGATACTTCATCCCCGTTTTTAAATTTCCGATTTGAACAATTTTTCGTTCAACATTGAACCGTTCAAACAAGCCCTCACACCTAATAACTTTTGAATGAACAGTCCGATTTAAACAAACTTTTTTTTGTTCAAAAGATCTCGGCAAGGATGCTTCATTACCGTATTTAAATTTTCAATTTGAACATTTTTTTCGTTCAACATTGAACCGTTCAAACAACCTTTCCCCACCTAATAACTTTTAAGTGAACCGTCCGAATTGAATAAACTTTTTTTTGTTCGAAAGATCTCGGAGAGGCTCATTCCTATATTTCACTTTTCAATTTGAACCATTTTTCGTTCAATGATGAACCGTTCAGAAAAAATTTTAACATGAGCGCCTACGGAGAAATTTAAATTGAATGTTGATTCTGAACTTCAAGGCGGATTTCCTTCAAACTAACTTTGTAAGAAAATGGTTTTGATAAATAATGTATTGTAAAGTACTTTTCTGAATAATCTTCTGTGAGGACTCTGATTCCGACTCCGACTCCGCAAACATGGCGGAAATGCAGGCTCAGAAAAAATGACTGACTGGGCAGACGATTTTTTGTTTATTTATTTATTTGTTTTGTTTAATTTATTATTATTATTTTTTTTATCAGACGATTTTTTTTGTCAACAAAAATTTTTCATTCACGAGAGCATTTTATTCCTTATTTATATTTAACAACTGGCAACGGATTAAAAATGAAATTCAAGACATTTTATTAACGAACGACTTTTTTTTCTTTCTTTGATAAAATGTGTTTTGAAGTTCTTTGTACTTTTATTTTATTTATTTATTTATTTTTCTTTTGAAAACGATTGTGGAATTTTTCTACGGAAGAACTATAACAGTTACATTCTTTAAAAGGTGCGACAAAACTTTATTGACTCGTTTATTTACTTTTTACGTGTCTATTTTATCTGATGAGAGGGGTATATTTTGCTTTCAGAAATCAGCTTTAAGTGCTATAAAGATATGTTTGACATAATTTTTAGTTTCAGATAATCAAGAGAATATTGATCAGATGCTAATGCCGATGTCGATGTACGGGAAAGTAGGCTCGTTTAGTTCTTGACAGAACTTCTTGTCATTTATGAATTCATCAGCAAAAAAAAAAAAAAATACAGTGAACTCTCGCTTATACGCCGGACAAAGGGACCAACAAAAAAAGGCGCATAAGTGAGAGAGACGTATAAGTGAACAAGCCCATTTGAAGGACTAAAACGCAACATAGTTTTTGATAAGAGAATGATTAAGAATGTTTCTATAGAAAAGGGAGATATTACTACGGTTTGACAATTACTGTAACGTAACTATAATGATAAAGATAAAACACAAATAGTAGCATACCTAATTACAAATTTCCCCTTAAAACCGATGCAAAATATATAATTGTCCCTCTCTGAACTCTAGTTCATGCGGAAAAATGCCTTCCGTGAGCAATAAAGGCGAAAGATTAAGAGGAAAAAGCCTATTTAAAAAGAAAATTAAATTTTTTATATTTTAAGGAAATTTCGGCGCATAAGTGAAATATTTATCTTTAGAGCGACGCATAAACGAATGATACTATCATTTTGTTATGGAATGTGGTGGGAACATTGAAAATCGTCCTATAAGTGAAAAAGGCTCATAAATGAGCGGCGTATAAGTAAGAGTTTACTGCAAATAAAAGTGAAAAAAATAAATATGCAATAATAAATCTCATACATATAATAAATCTCATAAAGTAGCTTGAGGTCTTGTTTAATATGCTTCGAATTCACATGGAGGTAAACTCCCCTTCATAGTTTTCAGCCCAGCAATCCCCTGCATATAAATTCCGAGGAATTCGTCCGCCCAACAAACTCGTTCCGCATCGCCAAGTAAAGAGGGGTATTGAAAAGCACATGAATGCCTCTCTCCATAAATTTGAATGCATTACCCAACACAGCACTGGAGTATAAGTGCGAGTGCAATTATTCCCAAGTACTGGTACAAAGTATTTTGCTCTGCAGAACTGCACTTATCAGCCGTGTAATCTACCGTTAGTCGCGTCTTTAGTCGGATATAATCACTAGTTTAAAATGGATATTAAGTGAAAGCCGTTTGCGCTCATGCATCAGTGAATTGTTTTCTGTTGTCAAATAATTTCGTTTTAGCTGAACTCGAGTCAAATCAAAAACAAGTCGTTGTCCAAATAGGCATATCGTTACTAGTTACGAAGATTTTTATAATCCTATGTAACAGACAGTACGTTTAACATTAATCATAAAACAAAAACTTAGACTTTTTTCAAATCTGGAAAACAAAGCAGTAAGATATTTGAAGGCTACAATAGAGCCTTAACGGAACTGTATTTTAATGGAAATGTGTGAGTTATTTCCCTTTGTTTTACGTAGATCAGAGTTTAGCACAAATCTGAAAACTCACTTGGGTAAAAAAGTTTAAAAATAACTATCAAAAAATTAACATATTCACTACATCTTTCAATAATGTTTTTTTAAAAAAATAAGCAAATAAAATTAATTTAGGAATAAAGTATAAGTAACACGAAATTCTGTCAAGAACTAGACGTGCCATACTTTTCCCGTACATCGACATCGGCCTTCTAGCATCTGATCCAAATCATTCTCTTAATTAT
>JAXGGA010007410.1:0-32500 GCA_038373865.1 Uloborus plumipes
CCTATCCATGTGTTTTAATGGGACATATTGCATGGGAAATTCTTCGCCCATTTAGCATTGTCCCCGTTAGGATAATTCCCCTGAGCTTTGATTTATAAAGTGTTTTTTTTTTTTTGTTTTTGTTTCATATATATATTCTGTTTTTGCATTTTGTTAGAAAGGTGATAAACATAAGTAGAGACAATTATTTATTCAAATATATTATGAATTTTATGTGAATTTTCAACTATTTAACACTAATTAATTTTACTATAATAAGGCGCAATATCTTCCTCACGCTTTGCTTTTACTCGCTAAATCTATGTTCTTTTCTTATTAGTTACCAAAATGGACAGTATTTATTGCCAAATAAATTAATTCCAAACATGAACTTTTTTTATAAAGAACAAAATGTGTTTTTATCGTTTTAAAAGTTAAAAAAAAAAAAAAAAACGCACATGAAAAACGCAGTGACATTCCATTCTTTCAAACATTCGTTATTTTCATGCATTTGCATGAACTAACGCCAGAAAAAGAAAAAAATATATGAAAATTATATGTACACGTACATTTGCATATTATCTGGATGCCAAATGTAACACTTGAAGTTGCCAACAGAAAAAAATATATGAAGGCCCTCTACAAGGCCCCGTACAAGTGTTTCATGTATATACTCTTGTACACCTAAAACATTCATTCACGCGTTTCGATTTACCTTATTATATAATTTTTCAGAGCATTTCAGCACATAAATGAATGCAAATACAAGTATAAAAGTGGCGACCAGCAACATGTATTGGGCCCAGTCAGGCTAATCTTAGTCAATTTATCATTATTTTTATTTGTTTTGTCCTTCTATACGAAATGGCTTATGAATAACTCTACCAGCCGAGCTTTTTTATTTATTATTTTCGATGTTACAGCATTTGCCCTATTCGCCATATTTAAATGTTCACTTCTAAGTAAAAGAAAGGGAAAAGTGCTTTTTTTTACTCTAATCTGTTAACTATTTGGAAATGTTACTTGTTGTTTCTTAAATCAAACCCCGTGTTTTGACAAATTCACAGGCCAAAAAAGGAAATAAAAATGACCTTTTAGTTGAACTTTTAATGTAAAAGTGATACCTAAGACTTTAATACACACCATACAACAAATGTAGTTCTGTGCAGTATTATTCAAATAAATATTTATTCAAAAAGTCAGCAACATTAAAAGAAAGTAAGAACTTACTTTCGATAGCTAAAACTAAAAAAGTTATATTTGCATATTTCTTAGAAATCCGTTTTGTTAACTTAGTTAACAGTTTCAAAAAACCGAAAAATAAGTGTAACATGTTTAAGAAGAAACGACTTTAGTTTGAATTAAAGTCTTTCATTTTAAAAGTATTATTATTAGTAGTTGAAATTTTCAAGGTCTCGGTGCTCAAAAGTAAATTTTTGAATTAAAATGTTGCTTAATTCTTCTTTTTTACTCTTTCCTTTTGGGATATAATAATAAAGATAATGTAATGAATGAGAGCGGCGATTTCAGATCAAGAAGCGAGCCGAATAAATCTGCCTTCAGTTAACGCGGGTTAGTGAGCAAGAGAGAAATGGTCCTGAGATGAATCGAGAGGACAACATTACTTTCTAGAAAATCACGGGACGCGGGTGCGTCCCGCCCCGCCAAGAAAACTAAATACAAGCCGCCAAGAAATTTCCATGGCCAAGAAAAATGTAAAAGAGCGACTAAGGACTGATTACGCGAGTAACCAAACCGGGGTTTTCACCCCTCTGTATCTCAGCCCCATAAAGATCCCTAGAGTTCATTTTTGGTATACTCAATCTCCAGCGGCCCCTGACGGCACATACTAAAGCAAAACATCCAGGACCCTCAGGGGGAGGGGTGATAAATGTTAAAAAATCGCTATTTTTCGCACTTTTTAAAAATTGTTTGACAGGGGTCCAGACTAAACGGTAACTCGGATTGAGCTCTCATTTTGCACCCACATTTATTTTGTCCCAAAGCTCGGCATAGGGGGTTTTTCGACCCCCCACCCCCTCCCCCCTCGTTTTTATTTTCCGTATCTTTTCTCCCCGGGGGTCTTTAGTGTTGATTTTTGGTATGAATATTCTCGATGAGACATTGAGGACGTTTTCCCAAAATTTACCCCCCGGGGTCATCGCAGGCCGGAGTTATTAATGCTTAAAATTGGTCCGATTTCTATCTACTAGCTCTGTTCAACATCTGAGCATTTATGTTGTCATTGTTGGGCGACGAGGAAAGAAAACTCAATGATTTATAATTTCATCTGTTGCCAGTTTCTATTTGTTAACAAATAAAATATTTGTAATTGATTTTATTGCATAAGGCTTTTAAAAGGGATCTTCAATTTAGTTCATTTTAATATGAGACCGGCAGTAAGGGTTGGGGTTTTTTTTTTTTTTACTTTTAATTTAATCGTAGTAATGTTAGCAACTAGCTTTGTTTTGCGTCGGTTCGGGTGGTACATTGTGATTGATTTCAAATTTATCCTAGACTGAAGAAGATCCTTGAACTTTTGCACCAAATGCATGCCGCCAAGAAAACCACATATGTCGGACAAGAAAAATGTTGAAAGGAAAAAAAAACATGCAAAGTAAATTTTGAAGAGAAAAAAAAAAACAGGCAAAGAAATAATATTAATGCAAAAACATGTGATATCTCCCCAAAAACAACAGTGTTGTAAAAAAATCCCCCGCCAAGAAAACCTTAAATACTCAGCCTTAAAAAGTTATGATATCGAGTTTTCCCGCCAAGTTTGTGCCAAACTACAACTAACCTGTATGTATAGTTCTTTTAAATTGTTTTCAGTCCTGCCAGGCGGGAAGTTTTTACTCATTAAGCAACCACCTCACAAGACATAGCTTCCCGCCTGGCAAAACTGAAAACAATTTAAAAGAACTATACATACAGGTTAGTTGTAGTTTGGCACAAACTTGGCGGGAAAACTCGATATCATAACTTTTTAAGGCTGAGTATTTAAGGTTTTCTTGGCGGGGGATTTTTTTACAACACTGTTGTTTTTGGGGAGATTTTATATACTAATTGTTTTCTCATTAATGAACAAAAGTACAAAATTACTATCCAATAAATCGTGTAATTAAATCCTTTAAAGCATGACTCATTTTACCCCACTGTTGACCTATTTTACCCCACGCTATGGGGTAAAATGAGTCATTGACAACATATTTTATAACATTCACCAGAATCAATATTTTGTTTTTTCCGAGATATTTCACTTAAAAAGTCATGAGGAAGACTCACTTGTATATTCTGAGCAGTTTATTCACTGGTTGAATCAATTTATTTTTTGCTGTCAAAGCACGAACGTAAAATTTCTCTTTGACCAATTTTACCCCGCCTGACCCAACAAAAGATTTAATTTCTTAAATAAATAATTTATATAATTTATTTAAGAATACTTCTTGTTCTTTAATTTTAAATATTTTCTCACAGTTTTCCTTTTTTTTTCACTTTCCTTTTCTGCTGGATTGGAAAGAACAAAAATTGAAGAAAATTTCTCCCTGAGAAGCTGAAAATTTTAAGTGTATAAGATGCTCTTTGTGAGCCTTTTGTATTACGTAAAAAATTTCGTGTTAATTTTAATAATTTTTAAAAAATATTTTTACCTTTTCAGATTGGGAGAAAGGCTTTATAGTATTTTAATTCTACACTATGTTTCTTTTAGATTTTTACGTTTGGATGATTGAAGAAGAAAAAAAATGAATATATCATAGGGTAAGTGCTCCAGTAGTCGGCCAGTCTCCAGTGGTCGGCCACAATGACAAAAAACTCCTCATAAATAGTACATTTTTAATCCAAAATCAGACATGACGCATTCACACATTCATGTACCTATTTTCAATCATCAACCAGTGGCAGCTAAGTTTTGGGTACTTTTTTTGAATTAGTAATGAGTCATTTCATTTTGAATGGTGTGCCCGTCATCCAAGATTGCGATTCTGCCTATTTTTCAGCTAAGATGATTCTGTGGCCGACTACTGGAGCATTTACTAGTGTTGACAACAGCTTGGATTTTAACATATATTTTTTTAAATGTCTGAAACAAGTAGGTGATTCACTATCAGAAAGGTTCATTCTAAAGTTTTACCTTGTTTTTGTTGCTGTATTGATAGTTGAAAGTTCTAGGTTAGCCAAGATCAACCAAAGATCTCTTAAATGGCCGACTACTGGAGCACTTACCCTATAACTAATTGGAATTTTTGAAAAGTTTTTCCATAACATTGATTTAGACATGAAATAAATCACAGTAAATTTAATATGACTTTTATTGTTAGAAATAGTTTTCCTCTTATATGAGAGTTTTTTTTTTTTTGGAAAATGTTTTAAAGTAAAAAATAAAGAAGCAATAGCTTAAAAAATTTACAGTCTGAGGAAATTGAGAGAGATCTTCATCTCTGATGCTAGTTTTTTGTTTCTTTTCGTCAATTCTCGTTTCAGCTTTAATATTAATTAGTTCCAAACTTAAAAATAAACAGAATGCTTGATAGAGGTTTGAAGAATAAGTATGAAGAGAGAAAATGTTTAATATTTGTATGTTGCTTTAAAAAAAAAAAATCCTACAAGTATTCAAAAAAAGAGATCTTTGAATGTTGTAAGACACTGGTTTCATGGGTGTTGGCTATGAGGAAGAAGATGCTATAACCTTTTGGAATATCTATTGATACCTTCTCATGTAAGGTCGTTCGAAGGTCTTACAATATTGTAAAGCCTTTTTAACTGTACAGAAATAAAGTAAAACAATCATATATCCTACCAAATGAGAGTCACAAAATTCAAACAACACAAAAGGGAAAATGTTAACCCGTTTTATCCTTTGTCCCGCAAGCAAAATGATTTAAGTCCCATCTCAACACGGAGGTTAATATTAATCTATTGTCTATAGGAAGGGGAAAACAAGTAGAACCCTGTATTTTTCAAAACACGTGTAGCGAAAAAGCCGAATGATAATAGCAAAAAAGTGACCGCCAGGCCAATCTCCGAGAAGACCCTCACGTGACTCCACGACCAGTCAGTGCATCGACACCAGACTTGCGGAACCGGCTTTCACCCAAAGACATCCCCAGTCCCGATTCGTATGTGTGTTTAATGCTCGCTCATCCAACTTCCCTCTGGCAGTCCATCCGCATCCGAAGGTTGAAAGTGGCTGCATTTTGAACGCAGAGAGGAACAGAGAAGGGTTTTCCGAACGCTCCGCTCCGCTCTTCCAGAATGACGAGGACTCTGTTTTCTTCGGTGGTGGCCGTTCTGGCCACACTGATTGTCGTGGCACGTGCCGCGCCACCCCACGTACCGCGACTCCTGAACTCAACAGTTGTTTACGAAAAGACAAAACCGACAACGGACCCTACAATTACCACTTCAGATAGTACCAATCGTTCTATAGATCTTAGTGTGTCGACGGAGCCGACGACTTTGTCTTCGGACAGTTCCATAAGCACCACTGTGATAAATGCCATAACTGATTCCCCTCCGGAACTAAAATCAGAGCCACTTGAAGATGATAAATTTAATAAATCGATCATATTGGATGATACCACTCCCAAAGGCGATGTTGGAGATGGAGCATCTACTAATACGGCAAACTCTGTGGTTGACGAAAAGGAAAATTTTGCTAGTCAAAACTCTACCGAAAAGAGTATTCCTGAATTAACAGATAAACCAAATGCAATTTTTCTCAAAGAGCCGATTCCAATATCTAGATATGTACCTCCAATTGATCCAATGAAACACTTCCTGATGTCCGAGGCTTTGAAAGGTTTAGAAACTACAAAAGCTCCTGAGCAATTAGGTGGGAAGATGGATACTCTTCCGACCACGACAAATGTTAATCTTATACTGGATATAAATAAAACAAATGAAGATGTTACTATGAAAGAAATGCTTCATAGGGATGGAGACATTACTAATTCTTCAGAAATAATAGAAAAAGAAATAATGCTCTCAGCCGAAGATGAGGCTAAAGACGAAGCTTTAAACATTGTTTCGAATTCCTCAAATTTTCTCAATGCTGAACATATAGATTTAGTCAAAATGGTTACGGATGCTAGTAGTTTAGATGAAAAAACGGAAAAAATTAAAGCCACAACCGAAAGTGAAATAACAGAGTCGCTTCCTGCGGAAGACTCTGAAAGTGCAAAAAGTAAAGACGAAGATTTAGATTTGGTTGAAATGAAGAGTTCAGAGTTCCAATCGAGAGGTAACGAATCCGGTTTAGGAGAAACTGTTTCCATGACTGAATCAGCAATGCTTGCTGCAACCGAAAATCCAGTATCGTCCGTAAATGAAGATAAAAATCTTGAATTGGATATGAAAGAAGCTGAATCTGAGATTCGAAGCGCAGATGAAATGGGTGGCTTGGAATTATCTAGTGTTTCTCCCACTGAAAGACTTACAACACAATTTTCTCCGGAATCTGAAACTACGAAAAACTTGTCGGACGGTGATGACCAGCCGGAAAAAAATACTTCGAGTGTGTATAATGAGACAAATTTGACCCCAGAAACTGACGTCACGGAAAGCATCACATTGTTAAACAATACCTCCAGCACGGACTTTGGTAATTCTAGTTTAGATGACGACCTGGAAT
Organism: Uloborus plumipes; assembly: GCA_038373865.1. Taxonomy (NCBI): domain Eukaryota; kingdom Metazoa; phylum Arthropoda; class Arachnida; order Araneae; family Uloboridae; genus Uloborus; species Uloborus plumipes. The sequence continues at coordinate 6,611 of JAXGGA010007410.1, forward strand.
TTAGGGATATTAAAATTTATTTAAATGCATCCAAAGTCATTTACACCAAACCCGAAGCTGACGTAACCGAGCATAATGATGATTTTAGCGATAAAAGTACTGTTAAACATGGTGACGATTTGGAAACAACTGCTACAGCAGAAGATATAACGGATTTGCCAACAACCACCAAAACTTCTGAAGAATATAAGAGTATGGATGACAAAACTGCTTTTGAAGCTGCAAGTGTAACACTTATAAGCACAACAATTACTGAAGAAGGAAGCCAAATACTAGGTGAAAGTACGACTGCTAGTGCGATCATGGAGAACGATGAAGTTAAAATACTGGCTGTTACAAATGACTTGGAAAGTTTTCCTGCTGATGAGAATAAAGTGGAAATCAGTACGACTGATGTACCTAACAGCGTTAGAGCTGGTGATTTAGATCCTATTAGTTCTGATAAGACAGACGATCCCGATGTTAAAACAGAATCCCCTGAACCTGAAACGACAATATCGGAAGATAACACTGTTTCAGTTGAGCAAGAAGGTTCTTCCATAACTGAGAAAGAAGTTGTGGAAATGAGAGAAGAATCTATATTGGAATCTGAGCCTAACAAAGAAGTTCTTTCAACAGGAACACCAACGAGAGAGACATCAGATATAAAAAATGTCCCTACTTCTACTATGAAACCTTCTGACTATGGACTGAACTTTGAACATCGGTATGTGAGCGGAAACAACACTGACACTGTTGCCGCGGTTCAATTTTTGCATTACCATGACAAGTCAAGTTCAGAGCAATGCTTTAAACTCGTGGATGCACATTGGAACTATGCAACGAATCTCACTGAGGAGAACAAAAAGAAACAGGTAAAATTTTGACTAATTATCAATTTAGTACCTAGACAAATCATAATTATTAATGAAATTTTTGCAGTAAATGTTCAATAGTATGGAAAACACTATAATACGTCTTTTTTCTGTTTTAAGCTTTGTTTTGTTTAAGTTTTGTTTCTGCTTAAATACCATTAAAAAATTTCATGTTTTCAAAACCTGTTATGAAAATGATTTTCTTTTGAAAACGTAAAGCATTCACAATTTGGATCCCCCCCCTCTCCTTGTGTTTCAAATTTGTATTTCAGATACAAATCCAACGAATATTTTTAGAAATTGAAACAAGTTAGTTTAGTGAAGGAGAGAAGAAGTAAAGGGATTTTAATGGAATTTTAATAAATATTTCTATTAATAAGTGAGAGTTAAGAAAAAAAAAACGAATAATATTTTTTGTGGATTCTAGGGTCACATTCAGCCAACACTTTCAAATAATCCAGCCAAACTAAATTGTAGGGAACTACAACTGTCTAAAAAATTGATTTCTTTTCACTTTCAATGTTGTTTTTAATGTTCTTGTATGTTCAATGTTTAATTCAGACAGTTTAATTAACTGTTTTCTTTTAATTACTCTTAGTTGGATGCTGTCATGAATACCGCAGCAAATATTGTTCGTTTCGATTAGTACAATAGAAGGTGTTAGTTTGTTTAAACCTAAATAAGCCCCTTATGTATGGCATCAGGGAAAATAAAACGCTTATTTTATATGTAGAATGCACTTGTAATTTTTTTAAATCTGCTGCATTTGTAGTAGTCAATATCTTTAAATAATCTTGACCATGCTTAGTAATTACGTTAATTGCATTACATTTGTAATGAGTCTTATGAAGTAAGGGAACAAAAATACTTTTTGGCATGCACTTATTCCGACAAAATCATACGTCAATAAACGTTTTCTGGTAATTTTTCAAAATTGCTCAAAACAATTCTAGGTATTACTGGTACAGATTCAAATATTTGGGGAGCTCAATAGTTTTAAATGAATTACAGAAATGTTAGGTATAATTGTGCTAATCGAGTTACGACAAAGCCTAAAGATTTAAATACACATTGTGTGTGCATGGAAGGAGAAAGAAAATGAGCGCAGTGCATTTGAAATATTTATAAAATTTTGTTGATGTCATGAAATTTTAACAATTTATCAAAATTGTCAGAGGATCTTCTTTGGGAGTTTTATTAAATCTATGATTAGCAATGAAATAAACCCAACCCTTTTCCTTTTTTTTAATAAATTCCTACAATTATTCCAATAGCATATTTAAACATAAATCCTTCCTTTTTACGAAGTATGAATATCATATACACCTTTCAGAAAAAATTGAGATATAAATTACAGTAACAACTGTTTGTTTTGGTTCAATCTTCCTTTTTTTCTTTTCTTTTCTCAGAAAAACTTTAAAACTGTTACAGTTTAGGGAAACTACTAAACTTTAAATACTAGCAATAACCTACTTTGTCTGCCCTACTTTTATTTGCTAAGTTTGATAAGTATCATTTGATAACAGGACAAAGCCGGAACAATGTAAAATATATTTAACTAAAAAAATGACTTACAAAAAAAGAAGTATTTTTAGACGTTTTAAGAAAACATTTTGTGACACAAAGGCGAAAATGATTACGTCTTTTTAGTATTCATAATATGCCTGTTATGATATTACTTATCAAGCATCAGTTTCGAGTTTTGTTTTTTCTTTTTATTTCTATTTTAAAACTTAGTTAACTTATTTTTAAATCTTACCTATCCTCCTACTTAAAAACATGTTTAAAAGTTACTTGAGATTGATTACTTGTTTTCATTTTGAAATAAATACTTCAATTTTTCATTTTCACACACAAAAAAGTAAACTAGTTTTTGACAAAATATCCGAATAAAAAAGCGTGAATATTGTCAGAAACCCAATATAGAAACGAAATCTGTAAATTCTGTTGCAGTTACTTAGCAGTTAAGCGAGTCGTCTTCTTTACTTCGTACATCATTACAACAAAAGAAGCTTTCTGTGCGTAATTTCCAACCTAAATTTGTGTTACGCGATATTCATTTTTTCCCCTTTATTTTATTGTATTTCATTTAGTGGAAAGGGGGGTTAAAAAGGGGGTAAGAAAATCTAAAGAAAATCTCACTGTTAATTCTGAAAACTTGTTGAAAGAAATGGTCGCAACAAAAATATATAAGTTACGGGATAGAAAGTCATACATAAGAAATTAAACTTAATTCAATGAAAAAATTTCAACCTATACCTAGTACATTGGTCAATATAGCTGCAAATGTTGGGCGATATTTTTTTTTTCTACTTTTAGTTCAATTTTTTCTTTATATATGGTTTGTGCCCTTGTGCCTGATAGTTAGTTTTATGCAGATTGCCATCTTAATCCGTTTATTCTTGGAATCCTTAAAAACCGTAACCAGTTTGCGTACATTTACACAAATAATCAATTATTTAACAATTAATTAATTAATTAGGAATAATGTTAGTTTTGCATTGCAACGTGAAAAAATGTTTTATTGCTTTAATATTTAACTTTTACCGATCATTATTCACTCGGGAAAGAAGCAAATCAATTATATTTCTTAAAATTAAAAAAAAACTCTTCTACTAACTTTTTTTGACGCTTAAATACCGGTCTGACTCAAACTACATTGTATGCAAAAAGAACTAGTGAATTCAACTCTTGGATGACTGCATAATCATCAAAAGTAGTTTCTAATCCTTATTCAGCTTTCAAATTTGGGATTTTAAAAGCATTTCTCAAGAAAATCACTGTTTTTTAAAATTCTTATACATATAAATTTTAAGTGTGTTTTTTTACCCTTTAGTGGCTGAACTGAGATAGCTGAATATATAATTTGCGAACTGACTCGTGGATGCAAATGTTTTGCGATAAAAATATTTTCTATAAATGTTTAGTTCAAAATATGTCCTAATGTATTCAAACTTATCACAATTTTTTCTAAGTATGATTTTTTTATGCTGTTTTTGCGTTGCTCAATTAATGTTTTTTTTTCTGTTAATGAATTTATTTAAATATTTAAGTCACAAATTACAAAATAATAAAATTAATATAAACAAGGTTGCATATTTTATCGTTGTTGAGCATAAAAAGTTATGTATAATAATTATACAAATTAGCCGTTCCATCTCGAATTGACATTGTAAACTTAAGCATAAAACTTGCAAAAAAAAATCAAATTGCACTGCTATTTAAAGTTAAAACAAAAGAAATTAAATTAAAACAATAATAATTAAAACGATACTAATACACATATGTGTATAATTACCTTTTCTAATATAGGTATATTTCATTCGGCAGAAAATTCTTTTTGAGTAGAGTTAGGAAACTTAACCGTTAAGCAAATCAGATTGGAAAACAAGTCGGGATTTAGCAATTTAATTATACTGTTAATCAGAATTTCTTACTTTAAACTTTCATGCCCTACCGGACTGGATTGCTCAATTTAAGTGATGATATTTTCTTTATTTCAACGTAATAACATATAATCAAACTTGATTTTGATAATGTTTTACAAAGCTTATTAGAAACAAGTTTAAGAAGGAAATGATTCCTGAATAAGAACCAGTTTTAAAAATGTTATTTAACTACATCGTGTTATAATAATATTCAGCTCTTCTTCAGTGTATAATGTGCTCCCTCAACAGCGTAAATGGCACAGGTAACATTAATATGGTTGAAAAGTCTTGATCGGAAATTGGTTGCGGTAGAAACAATTTCTGAAACAGTTATCAGAAAAAAATAAATCACGCACAATATATACACAGAACTTAAGGGTAATCTGCGTCAATTTATGTTTAAATGTAATTGGAAACACTTCACACCTAGATAGTTGAAAGCTGGTCCCATACTATTAATATTAATAATATATAAAGATTATAAGTAAAATTGAGGGAGGGTCTTTTTTTTTCTTTTTGCCGTACTTCTTGCACATAGGAGTTGAGACCGCACTGATCCAATTTGGCAATGTAAAATAAATCATTTTAAAATAAATAGATTTCAAATCATTTACAGAAACTATTTTTTAATTATACAACCTTATTTTAAAATTATTTGCAATTTGCAGTAGGCAAACGAGCTTAAAAATGTAACGTGTCGACGAATAACATAACACGCTAAGTAACAATGCTTAAAAGGGCTCAAACTTATTTATAACACTTCGTTCCGCAGTTTTTTTTTTCCTTCTTTCTTTTTTTCTACTTTTTTTCTTTGTGTGTGTATGAATGAAAACACATAGATTATAAGAGGGGAAAATGTTGTGAATAAAGTTAAAACTCGTTTGTAAACATTGTTAGTTTTTGATTGCGCATATTTGTAAGGTGAAATAACAAAATATGTGGAATAATTTTCCAAATATCATATTTCTATAATTTCATGCATTAATTTCTGATTTTAAAATCCGTTTCTAACAGCACATAAACTGCATTTTTTATTACCCGATGGAAATTCACCTTTGAGATATAAAATAGAGGGGTAAAACAAGTCAGAGAAAAATAGTTAATGGGTCATTCCGACGAAAATGGTACAAATCATGTCCGAGACTTTAGAAATTTTTAAAATCAATTTTAATAACTACCACCCATTAAATGTGTTTTTTATTGGTTCTCCATTTAATTTTGTGCCATCAAGTATCAATTGATTAGGTATAATCCATTTAGAAATGACACAAAAAAAAATTATCTTTGTCAGAAGAAGGAGAAAGTGACGTGTCCCAGCTTCAAGTTGCTAGAATTTCAAATGTGATTTAAAATAAACTGAAATGTAACAACAAAATAAATGACACTGCACTGCACAAAAGATGCTTCTGACGCCATTTCTGCAGATTATTACGCAAATGAAAAAACATTTCCCCAAAAAACACTATTATTTATCCATGTCCCTAGATTTTCTATGTTTCGAATTGTCCAATCTGTTATATGCCTTTTGGAAATAAAATAAACAATTGCATTCAATCTGATATATTTTTAAAAAATATATAGGTAGTATAATAACTGCCGTGATTAGCTTGCTACATTGAATTATGTAATCAACAACCAGGGTGAGTCTAATTATTTTCTTATGATAGTTAATTTGAACTGTTGGATGTCCACTCTGTTAGAGCCGATTTCATGATGAAAAAAATAGATTTTTTCTTGAAATTGCAGACAGACATACAGTTTTAGGCTGTTTATTCCACTTTATGCTTGTTTTGTGATTCTAACTTTTCTTTGTGATTATACAGATATTTTTAGAGGCTTATTTGTCCACTCTGTTATATGTCCACTCTGTTAAACAAAGTGATCAAAATATTTAAAATCCTTTCATAAATAAGTCATGTACTAGTTATTTACACTTCATTATACACAAATAAATGGAAACTCAATAAAAAAAATATGATTAGATGGTGGAAACTATTTAAATTGATAATCTTAAGTAAAGAGTTTCAGACTTGATTTGTACCATTTTCATCGGAATGACCCTAATACATAACAAAGGCACCACGCTTAATTAATTAGGGTATTTATATCTGAGACATATATTTAATATGCAAAAGTATTGCTCAAAATTGTTTTTAAACCTGTTTCAATCTGAAAACAGTAGGTAGGAAAGTATACTGAATTTCGACAACCCGCAAAAATTACAAAGCACAAAACATTATCTTAACTTATCTTGCTATACTTTCGTGATGATTTGTGCTTTATTTACTTCGGTTTTTCCCTCTCATCATTATCTGAGCAGTTGTAAAACCAGCATTGGTGCTATAAAGACGAATTAGTACTCGTCGGTAGCAAGAACCATAAGAAAGTCAAACCTTAGAGTTTATGTTGAGCCTTGTCTCACTGTGGCTCTTGCCTTTGCAAATACATGGGAATATGTTGGTTTATCGGCAACCTCTTGCATAATAGCTCGGTGGAATTTGTCTGTTTTATCAGAACAAAGCACTTTGTTTCTTGATTTTCTTCTTTCTTGATTTAAACTGGCCCCTTTTATCAATGGGTGCATTTCTAGTGTTTTGTCATCGACTACATTCCCATAGACTAAAAAAATTATTTGCACTCCAAACACAAGTGAGTATTTTCTCTATTTTCATGTTGATTTTCTTTAAATCGCAATCAGTTTCTGTTTAAACTTATTTCATGATCTGATACTAGTATAGAATGAGAAATTGTTTTAAATGCAATTTTACAAATATTTAAAAACCAAACAAAACGTGAAAGAGAAGGAAATACCGATAAAAGAGTGGTTGATGCTATCTCAGTTGTTAGTTAGCTTGACCATCTATAAAACACGGAAGGCTAATCCTTACAACAGACTACATAACGCGACTTTAAACATTTTTTTTAAAAAGACCACTAAGAATGTTTTCCTTAAAGGAAATTTTTAAAAGTAAAAGTAAATGCGGGGAAATGATGTGAAAGAAGCATCAATTCTTAAAGGATAAAAAATCGAACTGCTCCAGAAACATTGTTAACCTTTGAATGCTCTTATTCCTGCCCATTGTCATGCACTGTTTCATCGCAGACTCCGTATTTCAGTGACATCAATTCATCACTTGCCAATCATCGCTCAAGCTGTACAAGACATGACGCCCCGCCGCTCATTAACAGCAAGAAAATTAAGTAACAGATTGACAAAATTCGATAGCGGCGAACGCCTTTGATAACCTCACCAGAGATTCCGATCGAATACCTTTTATCTTCCTATCCGTCCCGCTTCGGTGCTTTCCGTTTCGTGTGGACAAGTTTCAGTGAAAGTGAGGAAGCAGCCCGCCATGGAAGGAGAATTTACTTGCACGTGATAGACGTTTAAGTCTAATATCTCTGGTTTAAGGCAGATTGGGGGAAGACGCCGTATTGGGGAAAATTCTGTATCATGTGTCAAAATCAGTTAAAACAGCGATCCAGTCCGTTAGAATAAAGGAGCATGCACATTGAGAGTATACATGAATTGGTTTTAACTTACCACAGATTTAAGGGGTGTTTTATAGTGTTTTGTCATTTTTAACTCTCTGATGAGTACCCGAAATAGTGCTAAATGCCTTCAGCTAAGACGCCGTATTTTCGTTTAGGGAAGATGCCGCAGCTTTTTGATATGGGTCATTCCGACGAAAATGGTACAAATCATGTCCGAGACTTTAGAATTTTTTAAAATCAATTTTAATAACTACCACCCATTAAGTGTATTTTTTTATTGGTTCTCCATTTAATTTTGTGCCATCAAGTATCAATTGATTCGGTATAATCCATTTAGAAAGGACACAAAAAAAAAAAAAATTGTCTTTGTCAGAAGAAGGAGAAAATGACGTGTCACAGCTTCAAATTGTTAGAGTTTTAAATGTGATTTAAAATTAAATTGAAATGTAACAACAAAATAAATGACACTGCACTGCACAAAAGATGCTTCTGACACCATTTCTGCAGTTTATTACGCAAATGAAAAAAAATGTCCCCCAAAAACACTATTATTTATCCGTGTCCCTAGATTTTCTATGTTTCGAATTGTCCACTCTGTTATATGCCTTTTGGAAATAAAATAAACAATTGCATTCAATCTGATATATATTTTTTAAAAATATAGGTAGTATAACTGCCGTGATTAGCTTGCTACATTGAATTATGTAGTCAACAACCAGGGTGAGCCTAATTCTTTTCTTATGGTAGTTAATTTGAACTGTTGGATGTCCACTCTGTTAGAGTCGATTTCATGATGAAAAAAATAGATTTTTTCTTGAAATTGCAGACAGACTTACAGTTTTAGGCTGTTTATACCACTTTATGCTTGTTCTGTGATTCTAACTTTTCTTTGTGATTATACAGATATTTTTAAAGACTTATTTGTCCACTCTGTAATATGTCCACTCTGTTAACCAAAGTGATCAAAATATTTAAAATCCTTTCATAAATGAGTCATGTACTAGTTATTTATACATCATTATACACAAATAAATGGAAACTCAATAAAAAAAAATATGATTAGTTGGTGGAAATTATTTAAATTGATAATCTTAAGTAAAGAGTTTCAGACATGATTTGTACCATTTTCGTCGGAATGACCCATATGCACAAGAGAAAACAATGATCCTACTCGAAACATAGACCCGGGAAACTACACCGGAACGTCAGAAAAAAATGTGATTCAATGAAATAGTTGGTACAAAAACATCGTGTACTGTACAGCATCTTCTCTCTGCGGCAAGAGTTGCCTTACGGCATCTTTCTCAACGATATGGGGAAGATGCCAAAATTGAAGGGCTTGGTAATCATTTATTTTTGGTAGTAAAAAATTGTTTTTCAAAGCGAAATTTTTTTTACCAATCACAAAATTCCACATTTTGTGGATAAATTGAATTTAAAAAATAAAACCAATGCGTCATTTTATATGAAATAAAGTTTAAAACTGCGACTTCTTCCCCCAATCTACCCTACATGAGCTGGACCTGATTTGCAAATATGCTCATGAAGTCTTCTTTAGGGGCACATTTCATTATCTCACCATTTTCATCGTGCTTACAGCAACTGGTAATGAAGACGCGGAAAGGGAATTGGAATCGGGAAATAATTTTTTCATTTCATTAAGAAAAACAGCCAATTTAAATCGTTAAAAACATATTTTTTTCTTTTTTCCCAAGTTAATAAGGAAAAATGCTCGGATTACGGCCTTAATAGTTTTCAGAATTGGGATAAGTATAAAATACAGAATGCAGAACGTTTAGTTTTAGTTTTATTGGTAAGTAGCAAAAAGTTACCACTCTAAGATTTCTGAAAAAATGTTATCAAAATCTGGACGAATCTTCAATGGGAAATTGTTTTGTATTTCATGTTAGATAGGGTTTTTTTTAAACTTTTGTTATTAGGAAACAATGGTACATTCTGTAAAACCAAGAAAATCCATTAAAAAAATCCGGTATGGACCCCACACTACTTCCTTTTACGTGTAAATTTCTTAGTAGTTGCCTTACGTGTTAAAAAAAGTGCTTGGAGTGAGCAAGGTAACAATTCAAATATTTACTCCCCTAATCTGTCACGAAACAATGCAAAAAAATGTTTTACAATGTTTAATTTTCTAAATATTGCTGATTTTAATATCATTCAGTGATTTTTTCGCAAAATAGCGCCAATAGCGCCAATAGCGCCAAGTTGAACCCAAATTCAAAAAATATTTTTTCGCCAAATTTGTCGCCAACTTGGCGATATGTCGCCAAATTGGCGTCAAATACTTGGCGACCAAAAGCTTGGCGACATATCGCCAAGTGGTCGCGCCTATTCATATCACTTGAGTCTGCATTGAAATTAACACTGATTTACCCCCAAAAAAAGGTAAAAACCCCCTTGGGAACATTCGAATGCAACCACAAGGGGAGGTGCACAACTAGACCATCCTCAGACCCTACATACCAAACTAGAAGCTTCTACGGCATATAGTTTTTGGGTTATGCGACACATACATACATACGCACATACAACGCACATACATACGTACATACAGACGTCACGAGAAAACTCGTCGTAATTAAATCGGGGGTGGTTGAAAAGGATTTTTTGGCTGCTTATATGTTGGTAGGTACATATGCACGTGCTGACAGGTCGAAAAAACTACTGAACATTCATTCGGGGGTTAGCAAAATCAAAATTTAGACTCAAATTTGAGTGATTTTTTTTTTTTTCGCGATCACAATACTTCCTTTACTACATAAAAGGAAGTAAAAAGGATAGAATAAATTTTAAAACCCTACCTCTAAGTGCAGGTAGTAGGCTTTGCTGTGAGCCAAATTTTATGACTGTCGAGTAAGTGTTCTAGGTTCATATGTACATTTCGATGCGACAGATATTTAGACAACAACTTTTACAGTTCCTTGTTTCATAAATTATATTTTTGTATCCTATTTTACATATTTGGATTTCCTTTATATAGTTTATCTTCGTTAGAGATTTCTATTTGCCCGAATTTTGACGAGCTCTGGAAAGTTTGAATTGCTTTAGAATTCAACCTATTGTAGCAAAATATTTTCAACGAGTATATAGCTTTAGATATTTCAAGGGTTAGATTTTACGAAACTTGTACGCCTGTGTCTTGGAGAGAAGGGGGGAGGGCAGAGTCATGTCTCAGGAACGAAATTGTAATTGCTGCACGATCATAAATTACAATTCTACTTATCTTGAAGTTCCATCATTCCATCATAAAGATGAAATATTTATATAAACTAGCTATATTTCATAATAACTAGCATTAATTAAATACGTAATTACTTCTCCAACATAACTTTTCTTTAGTAAATTGTTTTCAAAGAGCATGAAACTCAACTTAATTCATTCGACATATACTTTAATTTGTCTCGTCTTAATGTAATATTTATTAATAGTAGAGGGGCTATGGTCCAAAATATAGCCGGAAACTGCATTTTGTGATAAAAGCATGAAAGTTGGTATGCTTGTAGACAATGTACACTGCTCGACATTAAAAATGCAACACCAAGAAGGAGTGGTCAGAAATTCATGCAAATTTTACCGTAGACGCACGTCACTGAGTTATGCAAATGATATGAAATGCGCAGCTCGACGACGCACGTGCAGTAAGATATAAGAGAATGAAGTTGAAAAGAGGGCTATGTTCATGTTGGTTTTTCTGCCAGACTAATTATCGGAGAAATTTGGTTTTTGTCTCGAAGGATACGTGTGATAGGAGGAAATGCCACGCCGTCCTCAACGAACACACTTCCAGCATATATAGTAGAGGGGCTATGGTCCAAAATATATCCGGAAACTGCATTTTGTGATAAAAGCATGAAAGTTGGTGTGTATGTAGACAATGTATTTATAAACATTTTTAGAAGGGGAGCCATTCCGAAATCCCCACCCAAACCCCTCCGGCGGCCATTTTTGGTCAAAAAGTCCGAAATTGCTTTTCTTATTTCTTTTTCAAAAAACACCTTTTTTATCATCTTATTAGAGTTCAATTATGTTAAACAAAGATTAGAAAACCGTCAAAATAGCTTAAAACCGATTAATTTTAATAGTACTCATTAAAAATTCGTTTTTTTCTAAAAAACTGAAATTGATCAAAATCTTCCAAATTGTTTTCAGGGGCCGGTTTAAGGGTGTCCAACTATGTATCTGAAAGCACTATATTAAAGAAAAACAATTTAGTTGCATTAAAATCCCAGCAATCCGAACCCCAAAAATCCGAAACTTTGGAAAACCCGAGCATATTTTTTAAAACTTACTCATAAAAATGTATTGCAAAACTGAAAATAAAAACAGAAATTAAAAATCATAAGCAAAACTAGTACTTTTTCAAAACTTAAAAAACCGTTTGAATTGTTCCTTAAGAATGAATATTTATCTTTGATTAATTAAAATAAAACCAGTTTTCTTTATGGACGAAAAAAGTAATAAAAAAACGTCAAACATTTTGAAAAAAAATACGCAATGTCATGGAAATTTCACTCACATTCAGCAGGATTATAAGTTACGCTTGCACCTATAAAATAGGGGGGAGGGGGAGGCACGATCATATTTTTATACAACTGCGAAATTCTAAAGAAAAAGCTTTAAAACAAATTTCAAGTTTTTTTCTCATTAAACGATTTGAGGAGTTTGTTCTCTCTAAAAGATGAGAGAAGAAAAAAAAATTGCTGTAATAAAAAGTTTAGTGCTGTGTTAATTAAGCAACTTCTCTACTACTTATCATATTGTGCTGTTATTGAAAAGTAACCCTTTATAACAAAAAAAAAACAACTGAATTTCAATATAAATCTGAGCAAGCAATTATATACAATGATTATGTGTAATGGCTATATACAAGCTGATTTTTCGTAATTGAACTGGCTAGTAATTTACAGAGATATACAACATTTTCCATTGCAGAATTTACACATTGGTGCACACAGTCCATTTTTGAAGCACCAACAAGTTTTTGAGAGCAGTTTGTTTTACACTTGCGTGACGTAAATTCGCTTAAGACATTTCACCTCTTTCAAGAATTCATTTGTTAATTTAGTTTCTATGAAAAGCATTTCTGACTTATTTAATCCATCAAAATTAGATTGTGGTGGTTCCTTCACTGAAAGATATGCTGGATTTACAAATAATGATATACCTGATGTGGTAACTGAGCGACCTTTTTAGAAGATGGTATTTCGGGAAATACAAGAGGAATTTTTGAGCCTTGCTGCTGAAATGGCCATGCTGAAACAATGAAATGCTTGTTATATGGAAAGAGTCCTTGTTTGTTGTACTACTAGAGTTATAATAAAAATTATCGTGCGCGGCCGGTGTAAAAACAAAGATCCTGAAATGTGAGGGAAATGTAGTTTTATATTTATCAATTTGTTTAACTGATGCTTTGCAGAGTCCAGTAGAAATCTTTAGAAGCCTTGAGTAAGAAATGAAAAGTTCCAAAATATGCATTATGTCAACAAGACTTTTTCTTCTAGTCTGTTCGTGTACTTTAATGGCCAAATAAACAGGTATTGGTTGTTCCTTGTTTACTTGATGCTTGATAGTTTGCTTTGTTAATTTGTTTGAAGTATATATATATATATATATATATATATATATATATATATATATATATATATATATATATATATATATATATATATATATATATATATATATATATATATATATATATATATATGCATATATATGCATATTAAATACAACTGACAAATTGCAAGTAATGGTTGAGAAGGAAGACCATCAATATTGCAAGTACCATATAACAAGTTATTTAAAAGGACGGAAGAAGAGGATCAACAGTTTCTTGCTGACTCTTCAAATCCGCCTTCGACGCTGGCAGTTGACTTTCAAATGCATGTCCTAGTGGAATTCACTATCATGTCACTTGCGAGAGCATCTTCGAAACTGCTAGTACTGGAGACACATATTGATTCACTTACCTTTACAAACTAAAACATATTCAAAGCCTGATTTCTCTGCATGCATATGTCCATGTCCGAAGTGTGATAATATCTTTGCTCTAAGCCCGGTATTGTCAACATCATTAGCAAATTTATTTTCGATTGATAAATTGTGTTGTAGCATAAGTCTTCTATTCCTTCAGAATAATATTTTAGTAGAACGAATATTCTGAAAATTGGATACTTATCTCCTTTGTTAACTCTAAGATTTTGCAAGTAAGAAATTACTCGGTGTAGGGCAATTAATTCAATTCGTGAATAAATATTTTCCTCAGAACAATCATTTGCTGTCCTTCATGAGTGATAAAGTTTTACAAGTAAAGTTTTACGAATGCAAGTACGGTGGTACTTGCATTCTTGAGCTATTATGTCAGCTTGCGCCAACTCAGCAGTGAGCGTACTGTCTGCTTTTACCAACACGCAATTTCGTATTTTCTGTCAACTGATTTCGTCAGAACTAGATGTAACTCCTGTCTATTTTCACCAGGCTTATCAAAAAAGAAACACAAATCTGGAAAGGATGAAGTGCATTTCTTTCTCTTCTGCTGAACTGAAGCCTCTTCAAAATGTTTACTTACGTGGCACTCTTCAAAGTTTTCCTTTCTTTTTCTTTCTTCAGCTCTTCTGACTTTTGTACTGTTATACCTCAAGATACAAGATTTATGCCACTTATCCCTCTTTTCATTAAATTTTTCCGATGCAAATAATTCTTCAAATTTAAATCTACCTACATTTACGAAGTCTGATAATTGCCTAATTTTTGCCTGTTTTGACAGAATTTCGAACATTGTTTCATAACCTCAGTACAAGACTGATACATTTAAAGTTGCTGCAGGGCACAATAGATTTTTTTTTGGAGTTAATTTCGAACAGAAAATAAATCTTATCCAGTAAATATCTGTTGTAATAATTTTGGTAAAAACAACATTTCCTGGGGTTGTTTTTACCAAACATAACCCCTGGTTGCCATTTAAACTTTTAAACCATTAAAGCTTTAACCATGCCATTTAAATTTTTAACCATTAAAGTTTACCATTTAAACTTTAACACTTAAACAAAATTAAAATAAATGCATTTAAAACAATACTTTTGAACATGTAAAACCACAAGACTATGAGAAACCGTAACTTATAAAAATATGAGCATCTTTCCTAATCTCGATCCATATAAATAGCATTTACGGGAACATATGAACAATGACACATGTTACCAATGATAAACACACTGGAAAATATTCGTCACCTAATGAACGACCATATTTGAAGAAAAAAAATCAGCAACGGCAACAATAATAAAAATTAGAGGAAAAATAAATTTAAAACTAAAACTTTAAAATTTCTGAAATTGAAACTTTAAATTGTATTTTGGTAGAATCATGCTATCTTGACATTAACTTTTCCCTCAAGTTCTTGTGCTTTTGTACCCTTGGGGAACATTTTCGATGATGTGTGCTTAGTCATAAAAATGAGAGGTATCATGACCGGATAATTGGACGGTTCGGTCAATTAGGATCCGGATAACCGGCACCCTACTTTTTTTAAACATTTATTTAATGTATATTTACATTCTTAAACCATTAATGCATTTATGGGGGAGGGAATTCACTTCCACGAATTTATTCTTAAAAAATATCGATTTGCCAAAAAAAAAGCATTTTTGGGTTGTTCTTTTTAAAATTAGTCTCTAAGTGGAGCTTTAAACGATAAAAAATACAATAAACGCCTATGTAATGACATAGCCAATGATTTAAGAAGAAAATAATAATAATAATTACAAAAAAGCGCTATTTCTAGTTTTGGACCAAAAATGGCCGCTAAGAGGGGTTTGGGGGGATTTCCGATTGGCTCCCCTTCTAAAAATGTTTTTTTATACATTGTCTACAAACCTACCAAATTTCATGCTTTTATCACAAAATGCAGTTTCTTTTCCCGTAGCCCCCTTACTAATAGACGACTTTACAAGGGGTATGGTGATCGGACTGAGAAGGGGAGGTTGGTCAATACGTCAAATTGCAGCTGATACCCACATGGATGCAAGCACTGTGCATCGGCTGTGTCGGAGATGGTTGGAAAGAGGAAATGTAGGCCACATTGAGGGCTGCAGGTGCAGCCAGAGTGACGTCAGACCGCTTGGATCGACGGATTCCACCGACAAGCTGTGGCGGACCCGCAAGTCACTTGTACGGTCGATCACCTCTAGTTCGTATTCGGGCACTATGACGGCCCAACGATATGTAGATAATGTACTGCGGCCGGTGGCAATCCCCTACCTTCAGGGTCTGCCAAATGCAATTTTTCAACAGGATAACGCCCGACCTCACAGTGCTCGAATCAGCCAACATGCTCTACGAGGTGCACAGATGCTTTCCTGGCCACCATACTCTCCTGACTTGTCACCAATCGAACATGTGTGGGACGATTGGACGCCGTTTGCAGAACCTGCCACTGCCTCGTTCAGAGGACGAACTGTGGCAAATGGTTGAACGGGAATGGAGTGCCATCCCGCAGGACACCATCCGCAGGCTTATTGACTCCATGCCTAGACGTGTTTCTTCGTGCATCGCTGCCCGCGGTGGTCCTACTTCTTACTGAGCGACGCCGTCCTCGTTCTAAATTTTGCTTATTTATTTTGAAATAAATATCACTTATTGTTCCATGCTGTCTCTGTCTTCTTACCAAATTTCATCAATTTCTGACCACCCCTTCTTGGTGTTGCATTTTCAATGTCGAGCAGTGTAAATTGCAGGATTGTTGCATAGTTGTTACATGAAAGCGCACATTAATTTGAATAAAATTTTAATAACTTAAATGAAAGCGTTACATGAACGAATAGCTCTTTTATTTTTCTTCTTTGCGTTTAGCTCTTATCTCAAATTATATAAAGCACTTTTATGTAATCTGTTTCCATATCTGTGAAATAGTAGTTTAAAAAAGAGGATTTCGTGTATTCTTCTTTTAACAACATTAAACGTTTGTTTTCCAAATAATCCTCCCAAAAGTTTATAAGATAAACCATAGATCTGAACGAGCTTATTATGAGCACTAAGAGACAGCGAAATTTGCTCGTTAATGTTATAATGAAACATTCGTAAAAGACGAGTTTGCGAAAATAATCATAAAAATGCATGCATATTTGGGCCACTCCATCGTTACGAGTATGACATTTTAATACTGTTTTTTTTTTTTTTCAAATAACAATAGAAATGTAGATGAAGTTATTAAAATATATTTTATTCTTCTTTATTATATCAACCAAAAATATCTAGAATTATTTTAATGGAATTGTTTTTATTGTGGAATAATTCTAAATTCTGTTCACAAAATTTTCCATGTAGCGTTACATGTGTGGTTTTGAAATTCAGTGAAATGTTGCACTGGCTTTGCTACTGCCTAAAGTGAAGGTAGAGTTTAAGTGTTTTCAGAATTACAAAAGATGCACAAGCAGAAGTGTATTAAATATGCGGAAAAAAATCGGCGAAACATGGATCAAAGTTTAAAAATACATATTTTATTGATATATGAAGTAGTTTTTTTTTTTGCATAAATTTTCTTTGTCAGTGCGAGACTTTATAAACTCCTTACACTTTACCTTTATTTCTCCGCACAAAGGTATTGTTTTTTACAATAAAGTTTTCTCTGCTACAACATGCTTTTTTTCAACTATGCGAGATTCGTACAACGTACGTGTTTCGCAAATGCATTACTTCCTGAACTTCATACAACTAAGAAAAAAAAAATAGTACGGATATTAGTCAACTCATGAAATTTCATCCAGTGATATGCGTATAGGTGCTTTGCTCAAAACGGTATTTATGAAGGCAGTAGTTTTGTGTTCTTTAAGTGAGTTAAAAAGGAAAACGCAGCAAGCGACTTTCGTTTCACTACCCACTTTAGGTATCCTATCATTCATCCCTCCATATACGACTATTTGATTAGTAACCCAACGGAATTGTCAGTTTACATGATTATTTCCCAAAGTATTTATAAAGTGCTTATTTGAAATCAGAGGGATGTTTAAATAAAGTAGTAGATCTGAATTAGAAGTCTGAGGAATTTTGAGTCGCTTAAAAGGACCAATTACTAGCCCTGTTGCAAAATGCACGAGCTTGATACTAAGTATTACGAGATTGTTATTATTTGGAAGCATATGTTAGACTTAGAACGAACATTAAGAATCAGGGAAAGATCGTTGAGAAATAATAATACCGAGTAAAGAACAGTATTTGAACATTTTCCTTTTGAATTCACTAGGTTTAAAATTAAAAATGATCTTCATGCTTTAACCCTACACTGCATGGTGTTGCCAATTGGATACATGGACAATTTGTCCTCCTTATGAATAGCAGAATGTAGTCATAAGGCAACTCAATGCATAAAAAGCAAGTATTGGGTATATTTAAAGCAATTATCACCATCTATCCTCCATACATGGCAGCACTGGTCTGTTACATGCTCTTAAATGAATCCATATGGATAGCTTCTAAAATCGCTTAAACTACCAAGTTTTGAAATTATTTTCTACAATGAAGTAGTTTTCTTTGTCTTTTAAAAAAATAACATGAATAAAATAAACATTTATCTTTCGTTTAAGATGCGTTTTACATCAAAATAATTATTTGGAAAAAATCTAGGACATAATACATGTCTGTAGCCATTTGGCAACATTATGCAGAAAGCATCCAGAGAACACTTCGATTCATCTCTGTAGTTCATGAAGTATGAGCTTTGTTTATGTTTCGCGCTAGCTTCTTTCTCTTTTTGGAAGGTATAAAATAATCATGCGGACCCAAAAGTGGTACTTTCGGCTGTTCTACCGTTTATTAGACCTCGCAATTATCAATGCTTAGTTGATGTTCAACAAAGTGAACAAACAAAAAATCAATAGAGAAAAGGCTTTAAAACGTGTTCATTTTCAATTTCAGTTGATACAAACGATGTGCTTATACGGACAAGTAAAACCATTAATAATTTTAAAATATAGTTTTAAAAAAAACTAAAAAATACGCTTTTACATAGGAATGCACTGTGATCATCATTGGTTTCCCTCTGATTTTCAAATTTACTGAATTTCCGCACTTAAGTTTATATGCAATTATAATACATCAATATGCAATATAATTTAGCCTTATTAAAAATAATATTAAATGTATTACTTTTATATTTGCAAGGAACGTAAATTTTATCTTTTATTCAGAGTTACAAACATACATACATACAAACAAACCCACATGTGAAACTAATAAAAGCGTATTAAAAGAGAGAGAGAGAGCATTAGCTACAGAGGAATTAGCTACAAACCAAAAAAAAAAAAAAGCTTGCGCGAGAGGGCCTCAAAAAGATATTAAATTTGACAGAATTGATCATCGGAAATAACACAGTACAAATAAACAACGAGGTACAATGTCAAGATGTAAAGTATTACAGGAGTACAGTGCACCAAATGTTCAATTCCTCTATTTTTTTACAA
Source organism: Uloborus plumipes (assembly GCA_038373865.1). NCBI lineage: Eukaryota > Metazoa > Arthropoda > Arachnida > Araneae > Uloboridae > Uloborus > Uloborus plumipes. Next base: position 25,862 of record JAXGGA010007410.1, read on the forward strand.
AAAGAAAAAAAAAAAAAAACTGTTTTCAAAACTATCATTTAAAATCATTTTTATATGTTGAATGCATGGTGTAGCCATTTGGCAACAAAATTATTTTTAATTAGAAAGTGATAAAAATTTTGAGTTAAATTTTTTTAAATATTTTTCCATGTTTTCTTATTACATTGACAAACACATATATATTTTTTTAAGAAAAATAAAAATTCATGCAGTGTAGGGTTAAACTCTAAAAAACGCTCTCGAAACTCTTTGGTTTTTTTGACCATTCGCACTAAAGCAGTTATTTTACCCTATTTCCATCGTGTTCAAATTAATTTACATCTGCGTACTAAATCAGCATGTGCCTACGTTCTTGATTGTCTGTACTTTCTTTCTCTTACTTCTCACACGAACCCTCGTTGTTGTTTATAGTATACAGAGTATTGGCTTAAGCAAAACATTCAATAAAACTTGGAGAAGTTAAGGTAAATCATTGTAACTAATCTTTAGCCACGTTCTACTGTTCACTTGTAGTAGCTTTTGAGCAACTTCTTAAGATTTAGACAATAATGCGTATGTTTACTTCGGTGAAAAGTGCAATTGCTAGCCACCCATATCGATACAATAAGAAAGAAAATAACATGGGAACTGACACTATATTCAGATAAACTACACATTTGCCACTTTGGATTTCTGGTGACCCCAGCCCCACAGCAATAAAAAATACAACCTGGTGTTATGGTAGTTAGTCTATCAAGTGGCCAGGCTTGGAGTGTGTTGTACACTTGAGACGTCAGCGAGCGGGAATAAAACAGCAACTGGCGAAAAAAACAATCAGCGACTGATTTTTTTTTTAAGAAAGAAAATGAGAGTCAAAATTTAGAAAAAAGAAAAATAGTTCACCCTCCGTTTTCAACCGTTCACTTTCAGAGAAAAATATTTTTGAAAATGGGGGAAACATACGCATTTTTCTTTTTGATAGATGGTAAAATTCCTTATTGAGTATGATATTTCTATCAGTTGTAAAGTTTTGAGTTCTACACGATTTTTCCCAATCAGCCTAAGTTAATGAAAGGTTCACTATAAAGCATCTCAAAGTTTCTCCAAGGTGGTTATAATTCAACACTTTTGAATATAAAAGCATAACCGCTAGCCATTAGCATTAAACTGAATAGTTCTGTGCAATTAAACAAATTTCATTGCTAACATAAAGATTAGAACCTCATTGCAATAATTAAAAGTATGTTTAAAATATAAAAAGGAACACATTATGAAGGTCTAGGTTTCGTAACTGTTTTGATATTGCTAGATTTTTAAATAAAAACTTTATTTTAAACAAATCATACTCGAATAATAGTGGTCCCTCTGAGGCTCTGTGATAGAAGCTTCACTTTATATGTCATAGGTCGTGGGTTCAATTCCCACCGGTGCCCTGGGTGTTATTTCATTTCCTGTTCTATAAAACTTTCTTGCGTTGTTTTATACGGAAATGAATAAAGAAGTTTAATCTCTTGGCAATAACACCCGATCTTTCTAATGTGTAGATCCACTATGGGCACGTCAATAACAACGGATATCAGTGCTCCCAAAAGATAATAATAATCTCTGAAATCTTTTGTCTGTGGAAAAGTAAAAGAGTATCACAGAACAGAAAAATTATTTATGTTTAATCGAGATTTATTCAGAATGCTTGGAGTAGAAATGTAATGATTAAGAAATAAATGTAACTAGTAATGGAGAGCAAGTGCTCAAATAAATTAACTCCTGAAAGCTTTACTTGTCATTTTTATTTGTTGATTTGCGTTTATTTCTTTTCATATTCATTCCCCTCAGTAACTTCTACCAGATCAAGAAAGGAACCGCTGATACAATTTCTATTACAGAAACAAACGACAAAACAATCTTAAGTTTATAAATCTGAAAAGTTTAGAACAAAACTCTTTTCGCGATTGAAAGCATCATGAAACGAACATATAATCAAGAATTCGATTCACGCGGCAGCATTCTTCCGACGAAGAGCGCAGAATCGTCAATTTCCTATGGATTCACTTACAATAAAACTTTATTTCGAAATCGGCTCGTGGCCGCAAACAACACCGTGGTAGAACTCTAAGTAGAACTTTTATTGAGAGTCAGGGTGAGTAAGGGAGTTGTGTGAAAAGAAAAGCGCGGGGAAAGTGGGGACGTGGAATTCGATAAAGGCTGAAAATGGGAAGACACATACTGAAAGCAGTCGTCACAAACTTTGTTGGATATTAAATTCGAATGCGTGGAAGATTTGTGCGTGAAAGTATTTGTACCGAACACGTAGTCAATAATCCCTAGCATAGCTAGAATGGTAACATTTTTGTACAGCAGAAAAGCCATTTAATTGATTCACTATATCCAAGAAGTCATGTTGAAGCTTCTGAATACGCACCATGGCTTTGAATATTTTAGGCAATAAAAGTTTATGAGGATTGGCTTCCAATATTTGTCTTAGGAGTTGACTGAGTAAAATTTAAAACTACTTTCATAACATTTACGTACCAATTCATTTCATACTAAACAATTTCCATCCATAAAAGCGGATTTCACTTTTCATAAATAATCTTATCTAACCTTAATACAATGGAAAAGTCGATTACAGGAAATTAGGTTATTGGAAGTAATGTTCATTCAATTTTGTACACTAAAAAACAGATGTTGTTTTTACAGTATAAAACAGCTAATTTTATAGTAAGAAACTGTAAAAGTTGCTATTTCGCAGTAATAAATTGTTAAACTGCTTATTTTACACTAATAAGCTATAAAACTGCTAATTTTACAGTGATAAGCTGTAAAACTGCTAATTTTACAGTTTATTACTGTGCATTTTGCAGTTTTAAACTAGAACCTCTGCCTCCAGTATTATACTATTGTTTTTACAGTATAATACAGCTAATTTTGTGGTAATAAACTGTAAAATTGTGGCAAAAAACTGTAAATTGCTGCTTTGTAGTTTATTACTGTGAAGTAGCAGTTTACTTATCGAAACTATGTTTTATTCCATTTGAAATCGTACGAAGTTTAGTAGCAAAGTAACCCTTGCGCATATTGATTCTTTTCTCAATCGTTGTCAGAAGAAAATGGAAAATGCTCGTGTTAAAACATATTAAAGGCAGTAAATAATACCAAACAAAAGTAAGTAAACCACTTATTAAAAGAGGAACGAAATTTAAGTTTTCAACTCAATAAATACATTATTTGAACTTCAAGAAAGGTGGTGAAAATATTCAACATTTGAAAGTATTTTTCGAAACACACCGCAAACATTGCCCGGAATATCGGAATGAGTAATAGGAGGACTAAACTTTTGAAACCCAAAATGACGTGAATAAATATGTAAAACAAATGCTTTTATTCGCAGGCAATTTGAAGAATGAGCAAGATGAAGGCAAGAAATTCACACAGCTTGTACTTTTTTCCCTCTCGTCTGCTGCCCCTGGAGACGTTTTCCTTTTTATGAGTGAAGCTCTCGGGTGTGCTCAGGATCATAAGCAGGAAGAATCACTTTTGCAATCAGAACTTTATGAGAGTAAAGGGAACCAGGTCGAGCGGATGAAGTACCCACGGAAAAGAGATGGATATTTTGCCAAATTTTCTTCCGACAAAAATGGCACGTACAATAATGATATTTGAATTTATACTCACGAATTTCGCTTTCCATAAATAATTGTATCTAACTATAGCACACACACACAATGGAAAAATCAACTACAAGAGATTAGGTTATGGGAAGTAATGATCATTCATAGGGTTAGTGTGACACATGTTATTGTGGATGCCATTAATTGTTTTTTTTTTAATTGCTGGGCTTTTTAGTTACTTTCTGCATCATAATCAGAATGAGCAGAGGAAATCCCCATGAAAGCTGAGTTGCCACGGACATTAAAGATATTTGCTCTTATACTCACGAATTTCGCTTTTCATAAATAATCTTATCTAGCTTAACACAATGGAAAAGTTAACTACAGGAGATTAGGTTGCGGGAAGTAATGATCATTTAGTTTTGTAGGGTTAGTGTGACACATGTTATTGTGGATGCTATTAATTGTTTGTTTCATTGCCGGGCTTTTTAGTTACTTTCTGCATCATAATCAGAATAAGGCGAGAAAATACTCATTAATAATATTAAAATAATTAAATAGTGTATGAAATTCGAAACAAATCTGGCATATGTTTCAGGATTACAAGAAATCCGTGCAGCGCGTTCACACAACCCGTTTTTCAATTAAACAGCTGTAAGCTTTTAGAGGAAAACATATCGGACTAAAACAGTAAGGGAGAACAACAAAGTTTAATCAGAATAATAGAGGACTAACTAAAGAACCAATTAGAAAATATAGACGATCAAAAAACAAGTAGGAAAGTAAAGAACGTTCGGAAAATTTCATACAAGTACAGAACGTAAGCATGACATTATAAGATTGGCGAAAAGTTAAAGTTGATATAGTTAAAGCATAACTAAACAACTTCAATAATTAGAAACAGCAGGTAAAAAGAAAAAAAATACTATAAAATATTTCATTCATAATTAAATTATAGAACTCGTTTTTCGTCTTCATGTTGGTTCTTTAATAGTTTATAATTTTCTCACCAGATGTTTGGTTATGCAAACTTCGGAAAGTTTCCATTCAAAACACATTACCCTTTTTTTAAGTACAATGGTTCCCGAGGGCTAGACGTGGTTTTCAAGGACGGACAGTATGAGCTGTCATTCTCAAACTTTGCCAACAGCTGAAATTTGATGAGTTGATTTTCAAAATCGGAAACTCTTACCTTCTTTTTCATTCACGTGTAAATGTTATTCAATATATTTAATCAAACAGTTTCTATGACTTATAAATTATTCATTTGCTTCCCCTGGTAAAAATGATTAATAAATAGTATTGATGTATAAGATAAAATAATAATTGAAACACTAAATAAACATGCTGTTGTAGCAAAATGTACTGAAAAGTATAAAATAATCCTTGAATGAAAAATTTGTTCAGCAGCGAGAGGATGTCTCACAGATAAATATAACTTAGGAACATCAACTGCGGTCAAGTGAAGATAATAAGCAATTTGTAATTGGTAAAAAAAAGAAAAGAAAGAATAATAACAATAATAAAATAAAGATAAAGATAAAATGCAAAAAATGTCAAATAATTAAACCCTTTAAAAGTAAAATTATACGTCAAAAAATATTAACTCATTAAAAACTATAAATGTCCCACTAAAATATAAGATTAAAGCATGAAGAGAGCAAAAACAGTAATTTTAGCAACGAGAACTTTTTTCATCACCAAATTGGTATTTTCTCCGTTGTGATAATTTACCCTAACATTCTAGTATTCAATGAATTAACACAAATTGGCAACAAAATATGCAACTTAATAAAAGATCAGTTTAAAATTTCGTTCTTGTAGCCTGAGTGTTATAAGAAACTAACTAGCACTAACTTATTTGCTTAGACCAGAAACCTCAACAAGAGCAAAACTCATCTCGCGACTATTACATGTGTCACACTTGGGCAGCTCTAACTCTTCCCCATCGCCGAGTCAAGAAAACTGACGATCCGTGTAACGCAGGAAGCAACAGCAAATTAAGTCATAACATTTTGCATAGTTCTTTATCAATTTTAAAAAGAGACAAAAGTCTGCTTACTTTGATAATAATTTCCTTTAAGCAGCAGTCAGCAAAAAATGCAACTAATTAATCCGAAATCAATTCAAAATTTCTTGACGTAGCCTGAGTGATATAAGGGAATAACTCACAAGTGTTTGCACAAACTATCAAGAGCAAAGCTCATCTTGCGACTATTTCATGTGTCACACTTATGCAGCTCCACCTCTTCCCCATCACCGAGGTGAGAAAACTGACGATTCATGTGACGCAGGAAGCAACAGCAAATTAAGTCATAAAATATTGCATTTGTCCTTATTTCACACGAAAAGGCAGATGACAAGCAGAGGGAGAAAAGGCGTTTGATACTTCAACATCGCATTGTGCTGCCTTGTGGTTCGACAGTCGAATCAGTGGAATCCTCCAAGTATGAACGTCACCTTCGCACGGAGGGATGGGAACTAATTTTGGATCTCTTTTATTTTGAGCCTCGCGGTAACAGCTAACCTTTCTCTTTTCAATCCGGAACTCTGGACTCAGCAGACATCGCCCTGTCCCGAGCTAGCTCTCGACTTTTCACAACTTGGCGGAAACGCAGGAAAGAGTAAAAATAAAAAATGCCAAGAATTTTTCAGTTAGTTTGCTTGACGTGGATGGTGCTGCTCATTTGCGCATGGATGCCCTCCCCAGGTAATGAATCTTTGAGATTAAGACCTTTTTTTCAACATTTTGAAATGGATTCTGATTCTACGTCACGTTCTGGAAAAAAGTGGGGACTAAAAGCAGTTGAACGCTGTTTTATCCAGCTTTGTTTTTTCTACAGAAAAATCATTATCGGAAATGTTTTTTTCAAAAAGGATTGATTTGAATAATCGAACTTGTTGTTTTCAGCAAAAAATGTCGTTAAATGAATTAGAAAAACGATAAAATTTCTTAAATGTTATAGAAAGGTTAAAGTTTTGAGAAAAACTTATTTTAAGTTATATTATTTTAGAAGTTCTATTTTTCACCAAGTTTCAATTTAACAGATTT